>SKCR01042146.1:0-74175 GCA_019454045.1 Zanthoxylum bungeanum
TTCGGACTCACTAGCCAGCCTCGGATTCACTCAGCCGCTGTTTCAAACCTTAGCCTCGGACAAGCCCCAAACACCTGCAACCGGCCCATTACCCTACAACCCACACAATCGGCCGATGTAGCCAAAGAAGACACCATGCACGCCAAAAAAAAAAAAAAAATCCCATGCAATTCATATGTGCAAATTCCCTCATCAACACTTTCCAATTAACAAGATGTGAAATCTCATCCTTTCCAATTAACAAGATTTGAAATCACCTCACCACCAAATTTATAAGATTCTTTCCCAAAATAAATTTCCCAAAATAAACATGATTTGTTTCATTGTTTAGAGAACCCTCCAAATCATTATAAAAGAGAGACCAAATCATCAAAGTGGGGGAGGCTAGACGGTAACCCTAGGAATCCTTTCTTCTTCTTCCACCGAAACACAAATAACGCCTTTCTTCTTCTTCCACCGAAACACAAATAAAAAAAATAAAGAGCCTTCACCGAGAAACAAAAACCCAGCCAACAAACCAAATCACTGAAACCAGCCAACAAACCCCAAAACCGAAGTAACATCACCCAAAACAGCAAACCAAACCAACAAAACAAAAAAACCAAAACTAGCAAGAAAAACAGCAGCCAACACCAAAAAAACAACCACAAAAACACTAACCCAAAATCGCAAAAACAACCAGAAAAACAGCATCATCGAAACCAAACACCAAAACCAAAACCAAAACAACAAAACCGCAGCATCACCGAAACAAGACACCAAAACCGAAACAAAAACAACAAAACAACAACATCCCCAAAACCAAACACCAAAACAGCCACCAAAAAATCGGAAGAAACATCAAACAAAACGACCAAAGATAACCGAAATAAACAACCAAAACAACCACCAAACCACCGAAAAAAACAACCAGCAAGAACAGTGCCAAAAATAACCAAGACAGCAAAAACAGCAAGCCAAAAATAGTGAGCAGAAACTGAAACAGCAAGCCAAAAAAAAAAACAGTGAGTAGAAACCGAAACATCAAACCAAAAAATAGTGAGCGTAAATTGAAACAATAATAAAAAAAATAGCGACCAGAAACAGCAAAACAACAACCAGAAAATAGTAAGCAGCGAACCAGAAACAGCAAACCAGCGATCCTTCCAACGACAACCTAACATACTTCCGAGAAAGTAACTTAAAAGGTAAGACCTGATGGCATCCTTACCACATTTATTTTCATAGTTCCGGACGCTACATACCTGGCTGGACGTGAAATACGTTCAGCCGGGTATGCGAAGTCATACATCAAAGACGACCAAATTTCTGGTCACATTCCTTTCTTTTTTCGACATTTTGTTATTTTTTTTATCTATTTAGTGCTACTTTTTTATTTTATTTGTTCGCTTTCATCGTTATTTTATTATTTCGCATTTATTTTGTTATTCATCTTTTTTGTCTAATTATCGTTATTTTATTACATCGCCTTTATTTTATTTTTTCATGTTGGTGATTATCTGCATATGCATGGGTATATTTTTTTTATGTCCGCTTACATTGCATTGATAAGTATGTGTGTTATTATCCCTTGTGGTATATCGGATGGAAACCCAAACATAAATTCCGTAGCCGAATCCGAATGGATGGTAGTGCAGTTTGTACTTGGGATACAACTCCACATGCCACTCGGGAAATATTCATATATGCGTGATTAACCCCCTTTTTTATTCGCCATTTATTTATGGACGCTTTTCCTGCTTTTGATTATTTATTATGACTTTTGTTATCGCATCTCGTACTTCTTAATTTAATATGCTTTTGGAATCGTGTTATTGTGATTATTATTTGCTTGGGTATGTTATTGCATTTTTATTCACTTTTATGTATGAATTGCATTAAGACTTGGCTATACCATTGTGTGAACCCGTCCATTATACTGGCATAAGTAAGGGACCATTTCGAACCCAACGGTTTGAGGTCTTCCCTTGCGAGGGGTGAGTGCGGCCTTAAATCTTTCCCAGTTCACATTAGGTGGCGACTCCTTTATTCTCCGGTTTATCCCCCGCGGGCTACTATGTACTCTCTACGGGCTGCGAGCCCAACAGTGTCGTGGTCGCCGAGCATCATAGGCATAGCTGTAAACTTTGCTTCGCTCATACACGGTGGTATATGTCAGAGGGAAAAGTTCAAATAGTCCCGATCACACATCGGGTGTCATGAGGATGGCCAGACAATGAGCCGTACTATGCCAACTACTTCTGACCTGACCTGAAATGTCCGAGCTCATTCTCATGACTCAAAAAGAAAGATACTACCGAGCCGAGTTACCGGGCTAAAGTGGTCAGTCTCGGCTCTGACGTTGTTGGTCTCTGAAAATTATACCATACTGTGTCCTATGGTCGGTAAAATCTGGGAAACCGGGTCTGAAAATCATGCCTGACCGAGGAGTGACTTATACCTTCAGAACACTCGTCCTCCTTAAAGGAGAAGTTCCCTCTCTGCCCTTGCCGTACTGTTCAAATACTTCATCACAAAAATCACCATCAACAAAAATAATGTTGTTGTGGTATTATAATTTGTATTTTATATACTATTTAGATCTGTTTTTTTTTATTGTTATGACTTAGTTATGTAAAAAGAGTGAAGAATAATCCAGAGTTAGAGAGTGTGGCTATTATATCATGCGTTACATGACATATATTATAAAAGATTAGAGTTTACTTTTAAATGATGCAAGTGTTATTTATTTTTTCTTAAGATGCATATTTTGATAGTGCAATGATAAAGAAAGAAAGAAACTAGGAAATTATTGATGGATAAATTAGGGAACTAATGTTTTCATTTGAGATGTCTATTATATTCTGTTCGTGGTGGTTTTTCACCCTAGGAAATTTGAATCCCGGGGATGGTAAGTTGGGGATTGTGCTTGACCAAAAGAATGAAGAGCGCCCAAGAGGTCACAATCAAATAAGGGACTCGAGCCCATTATTCCACAGTCACCAAGAGCAACACCGGCTAACGAAGTGGATTTGGGGTACCGGCCAGACTTGAAGAAGTATTAGATTTACAATCACTTAAGCACTAGTGGAGGCTGACCCGAGATGGTCTGAGCTTGTCGACCCGACCATGTTGACGAAGTTGGAAGATGACCAAGCATGAGTTGAGACACGACCTCGGCACACTGACCAGAGAATCAGAGCTGAGACCATGACATACAGTACTTGGGAGCACATGACGCATGCCCTACATGAAATTTTAGGCCTCTAGAAGGCTGATGTGACGGGAGAAAGTCAGTGACTTCCATTGGGAAGAGACTATGATAGGTGTTACTGTGCTGGGGTTGTTGGGCTGCAGATTCTCACGTTGGCAGAACATATAGCAGTGGGAAGAAAGTTGGGATGATGGCCTTCAACCGTCAGAGATGGGTTAGTTAGAAATCAGAGCTACTATTTCTGGAGTAGTTGGGGAAAAGAATGATGGGCAACAATGTTAGAATGAAGTGGGCTGACGCCATAGGTTGTCAGAACAATAGATTCAGAAGTCTATATAAAGTATTCGAATACTCGATTCAAGGTGTTGGATTTTTTGGGTTAGCAATCTTGATATTTCTTCACTTATAACAAGAGACCCACAAATTTAGGGAAATAGAGAGAAATCTGGTCGGTTTTGACTCGAGCAAGTAATAAAATTCATCCTCTTTACTCTCATGGACGTAGGTTGGAACCACTCTCAGCCGAACCACATTAATCTCTTATTTTCCCCTGTGATTTACCGTTTGCTTGCAAAGTTTGTTTTGGTTTTTAACTAACCGAATAAATTCACTAAATGAGAGAGGTTTGTTTTGGGGTTTGAATTCCCATATCACCCTTAGAACGAATAATAGCCATCAACAGTTGGCGCCGTCTGTGGGGAACTCTACATAAAAAGCAACAAACACGTTAGGATAATGGCAGGAGATGGAAACCACAAGGCTTCACAGGCTTCAACAACGAAATGGATGGAGAAGAGGAAAGAAACCCTATGACGGGAAAAAGAAAATGCTTGAAAGGAGAGGGAAATAACTCAAGCCTTCATGAAGGCTATGATGGAAAAAATGGAGAGATTGGAAAAGAAAGCAGAAGAATAGGGGCAGTGAGGTCCCGGTTAAAGGAAAGAATAGATAGTAAAATGGAATAGAGTGAAGAATAATCCAGAGTTAGAGAGTGTGGCTATTATATCATGCGTTACATGACATATATTATAAAAGATTAGAGTTTACTTTTAAATGATGCAAGTGTTATTTATTTTTTCTTAAGATGCATATTTTGATAGTGCAATGATAAAGAAAGAGAGAAACTAGGAAATTTTTGATGGATAAATTAGGGAACTAATGTTTTCCTTTGAGATGTATATTATATTCTGTTGGTGGTGGTTTTTCACCCCAGGAAATTTGAATCCCGGGGGATGGTAAGTTGGGGATTGTGCTTGACCAAAAGAATGAAGAGCGCCCAAGAGGTCACAATCAAATAAGGGACTCGAGCCTATTATTCCACAGTCACCAAGAGCAACACCGGCTAACGAAGTGGATTTGGGGTACCGGCCAGACCTGAAGAAGTATTAGATTTACAATCACTTAAGCACTAGTGGAGGCTGACCCGAGATGGTCTGAGCATGTCGACCCGACCATGTTGACGAAGTTGGAAGATGACCAAGCATGAGTTGAGACACGACCTCGGCACACTGACCGGAGAATCAGAGCTGAGACCATGACATACAGTACTTGGGAGCACATGACACATGCCCTACATGAAATTTTAGGCCTCTAGAAGGCTGATGTGACGGATGAAAGTCAGTGACTTCCATTGGGAAGAGACTGTGATAGGTGTTAATGTGCTGGGGTTGTTGGGTTGCAGATTCTCACGTTGGCAGAACATATAGCAGTGGGCAAAAAGTTGGGATGATGGCCTTCAACCGTCAGAGGTGGGTTAGTTAGAAATCAGAACTAATATTTCCAGAGTAGTTGGGGAAAAGAATGATGGGCAACAATGTTAGAATGAAGTGGGCTGACGCCATAGGTTGTCAGAACAATAGATTCAGAAGTCTATATAAAGGATTCAAATACTCGATTCAAGGTGTTGGATTTTTTGGGTTAGCAATCTTGATATTTCTTCACTTATAACAAGAGACCCACAAATTTAGGGAAATAGAGAGAAATCTGGTCGGTTTTGACTCAAGCAAGTAATAAAATTCCTCCTCTTTACTCTCATGGACGTAGGTTGGAACCACTCTCAGCCGAACCACCTTAATCTCTTGTTTTCCTCTGTGATTTACCGTTTGCTTGCAAAGTTTGTTTTGGTTTTTAACTAACCGAATAAATTCACTAAATGAGAGAGGTTTGTTTTGGGGTTTGAATTCCCATATCACCCTTAGAACGAATAATAGCCATCAACAGTTGGCGCCGTCTGTGGGGAGCTCTACATAAAAAGCAACAAACACGTTAGGATAATGGCAGGAGATGGAAACCACAAGGCTTCACAGGCTTCAACAACGAAATGGATGGAGAAGATGAAAGAAACCTATGACGGGAAAAAGAGAATGCTTGAAAGGAGAGGGAAATAACTCAAGCCTTCATGAAGGCTATGATGGAAAAAATGGAGAGATTGGAAAAGAAAGCAGAAGAATAGGGGCAGTGAGGTCCCAGTTAAAGGAAAGAAGAGATAGTAAAATGGAATAGAGTCGTCGGAGCGGATATAGATCGAGAGATTGGGAAAAGAAATGCTCAGAGAGTGAGGTCTGTAGTTGTGGCTAGCGCCGTACTTAAGGAGGAGCCATGGGAAGAAAAAGACTATAGGCAAACCTCAGAATCATCCAATAACAACCCGTGTTTAAGAGAAAGTGACCTGAAACGGTATCCAAAGAGGGGGCGTGAGGCTCCCAATCATGGAAGATACTACGCTTGGAGTGGGAGGTGCGAAGAGGCCTTCAAACGAGAGTAGGATAGCTTTGAGAGCCAAATGAGGGAGTGGTTTAGGAGGGAGATGAAGAAATGGGAAGAAAGCATGAAAGAAGAAGCTCGGGCTGACCAAGATGTAGAGACAACATCCCCTTTTACGAATGAGGTGTTAGTGGTGAAGTTCCTACAAAAGTTCACCATGGCCACGATGGATGTCTACAAGGGCAATAAAAACCTCAAATCCCATGTTAAAAAGTTTGTTTTGCTGATGGAGATACAGGGAATGGTAGAAGAAGCGATCTACAAGGTGTTCCCGCTAACTTTGGGGAGGTCGGCTAGCCTATGGTTCAGAAACATAACGGGAAGTGTCAACAGTTTCTCACAGCTAAGGAAGCCCTTTGTGCGGCATTTTAAAAGGAGCGTGCATACCAAGGAAGACGGTTAGTTCATTGAGGATGATGAAGTAGAAAAATTATGAGCCCCTAAAGAGCTTCATCAATAGATACTACAACTTAGTGCTGTAGGTCAGGGCGTATGAGTCCCCGGAGGTATTTGAGAGTTTTAAAGAAAATCTAAGAGTCAGGAAGTTATGGTCCCACCTAAAGATTCAGGAGGTACCAGACTATGCCACAGCCTTGGAGTAGGCAATGAAATTTGTGTTACTGGAAGAAGCGGAAAACATAGCTCAATGAGGGGCCGCTCAGATATAAAAAATGCCAAGACAAGAGAATCAATATGATATTGACGGGAGTCAGAGAGGACCGGCCCTAAGGCAGAGGGGATTTAAGTCAATAACTCAGGGTAATCTAATGCCAGAGATGAGGCACTCGGTCAATTCACTTATGTTACTAGATGAACGACGTACACCACCATATATAGACCATTGGCACAAATAGTTCGGGGATTCAAGATAAGGGCTTGCTGATTGAGCTTGACCGGAGGAGATTCCCAGTTGAGAAGAGGAATCACAAGGCCTATTGTACATATCACAATGTAAAAGGGCATACTACAGAGAGATCCAGGGACTTGCAGGAACAAGAAGAGGACCTGGTGAGAAATGACTACTTGAAGGAATGTATTGACCATGAGGCTATGAGAATCTGACAGCGAAGTGAGAAAAATTCAATGTTCACAATAGTTGGGGGAAAGATGTTGGCTGGGGATTCGAGCTGGGCACGAAAGAATTATTGTCAAATCATCATCACCGAAGTAATGGCTATGGAAAAGATCCACATGATACGTAAAACGAGGTGCCAATAATGTTCACTAAAGAAGACGCTCAGGGTGTTATTTATCCACATGATGATGCATTGCTAATCATGGCCAATATTGGCGGAATAGAGGTGGACATGATCTCAGTGGACTCTAGGAGAATAATAGATATCATATCCAAAGAAGCCTTGGATAGGTTAGGCGTGGAGTTCACCACTTTACTTCAGGACACAACTTCGCTGTATGGGTTTGGGGGAGCAACAATCATTCCCTGGGCCGGGTGCAGCTTATGATGACCATTGGGATAGCCCCCATACCCGAATTTTTATGATGGATTTCACCGTAGTAGACTGTCTGAACATCTATTAGGTGAATTTGGGAAGGCCCTTCATGATGAAGTCGAGGGTAGCAATGTCAAGCTATTACCTAAAGCTAAAAATTCCCGACCAGAGAAAGAGTCGGGGTAGTTTGTAGAAGCTAGAAGATGGCGAGGAGTTATTTTGCAGTCATTTCGAAAGAAACTATTAATTGAAAAAGCAAGGGCAAAGTGGAAGGAAATAGAGGAGGAAGTGGCAGAGGTAGAATCAGCTGATCCCCAACCCGAGGACCCCGCTCAGCTAGGGGCATGAGAAGAATTAGAGTCGGTGGAACTTTTTTGCCATGTGAAGATGATTAAGGTCGGGATCGGGCTGGAATCAAGTTTGAAGGAACAACTGTTAGGTTTTTTGAAGGAGTACGCGAATGTCTTTGCATGGGATCATGGGGGCATGCCCGAGATTAACCCTCAATTCATCAGTCATCGTCTAACAGTTGATCGTGCTCATAAACCAGTGAAGCAAAAGAGAAGGATTTTCAATCAGGAGCGATACAAGGCTATTCATACGGAGGTTGAAAAATTAATGAAGCTCAGGTTTATTAGGGAGGACAAATACCTAGAGTGGGTATCGAATGTGGTCTTGGTAAAAAAGGCCAGTGGAAGTGGAGAATGTGTGTAGATTTCTCCGATCTGAACAAAGCCTGTCTGAAAGATAACTTCCCACTACCGAAGATGGATCGGTTGGTGGATTCGACAGCCTACCATAGGCTTCTCAGTTTTATGAACGCCTTCTCAGGATATAATCAAGTCAGAATGCATCCTGAGGATGAGGAGAAAACAACTTTCATCACCGACCAAGAGTTGTATTGTTACAAGGTAATACCCTTTAGACTGAAGAATACTGAGGCTACATTTCAAAGGTTGGTGAATAAGGTCTTCAACCCACTCATCGGCAAGACAATGCAGGTCTATATCGATGATAGGAAATTATGAGAGTGTTTATGAATCTGCTTTGTTGCATGAAAATGAGTTAATAATAAATTAGAATACTTGAATAAAAGGGCGGGTCAGGATTGAATTAATTAGGGCAGTGACATAGTGAGTGTATTAGGTGCGAGGGTGAAAATTAGTTCTTACATGCCCTGATGTTTGCTTGTATGAAATGAATGCACCTTATAATTTATTCTAACGAAGAAATTCATTTGTAGATCGATGACAGGATCCACCATCAATGTCGTCGCCCATTCTAAGTTTGTGAGTAGACATTTTTCATTCTCTTAAATCATTGTTTTATGTTATATGATATCTTTAGTTTATGTATATGTTATGTAATTTATGTACTTCGTTTCGTAATTCTGTTTAAGTTTTCAGTTCCTATTTCTGTATCCAGATTCCGTTATTAGTTTTTGTATTCTATATACGTTCTGAAGGTGTTTTCAGTATATGATTCAGCTCATGTCTCTCGTTAATGTTTTATATTAAAGTTATCTGTTTATATACCCATTTTAGTTCAAGTTTCTATCGATGTCTATGTTTTTTTAATCATTTTATATTTATGTGTATGTTTTCAGTTTCTGATTACGTGTCATGAATTTATGATTCATGTTTCTATATTTTCAGTTTATAAGAAGTCCTCTGCCTATGTGTTTCCTGTTGACATCTATATGAGTTCTGATGTTAGTTTTATATTTTTAGCCTTTGTTATGTGTCAGTTCTGTAAGTTTTTATTTTTTATATATGGGTTTTGGTGATATTCTGATTTAGGTTTTATTGATGTTTCAATTATGTTTTTAAAAGAGTTTTGAAAGAAAAGAGTTTCAAATAACTTGTTCTTGAATATATTATGATATATGATTCCATCACATTGCTTCAAATCTATTTTTGATGTTTTACAACCGTAAAATTATGTTTCCATCAATACGCCTAAAAATCTATTTCTATCACGGTGCCTGATGATAAACTTTTGGTTTTTGAACCTCCGTGATGTTTTATGATATCTTTCGTCTTGGCTCTGCCGGGATGTTTGTTATGGGGTTCTGACCATCAAAAAATGACATTCCACTTCCCTATGTTTGTTGGGATATATGCCCTAAAGCTTCATGTAATATAAACAGTTTTATATGTTATGAAATAAATTGATGCATTATTCATTTATCAAAGTGTTTGTTCAAAATCGTTTATTGTAAATTATCTTGATTACCCTATATTACTAATGTCCATTCAGACTTAGTGTATGAGTGTCATACACAAGAGGATTTAAGTCTGATTTTAGTAATCTAAAATAGTCCATAGAGAGCAAACAAAGCGGGTACTTTGTTTGTGGTTTATCTATAGTTGCGGTCCATTTTATATTTGGATGGTGATCTTGATCCGGAATCATCCATGTGGAGATATGAGAATGGAGGCACCTTGTATGATGTGATCACATAGGACTGGACCCAGATAGAAATGTCATTCTTATAATATCTGTTAACTAAAGAAATTCATTTCGATCAACTAGATAGTCATATATGGATTGATCTTAATCCTGAGTGTACTACGAACTCCTGCATGACAGGCTATGTCCTTTGATTTACAAAGGTGAGGTTGGTGTAGCAATCCTGACCAATAGCTGCGTACTTTAGGGACATGGTTTAGTGTGTAGCTGAGGACGTTTTATATAGACACGAAGTTCACTCCTTTTTGGGAGAAGTATATGAGTATCTTCCTTAAGGGTTGATTCGGTACTTGAACGGTTAGAGTGCTCGAGTCTTTCTATTATGAATAGAAAGATTAAAATTCATAGTGGTTATGAATAAATCGTTCATTAGAGAATCAATGGTACTTAAGGTAAAAATAATTTGAGGGGCATATTGGACATTATGACCCGACTTTAATTACGAGATGCTTGTGAAAGGTTAATCCATATGTAATGACTATATCGATAGATACTATATGCGGCAACGAGAGTGAAACTTCAGATTTTTAGTGGAATAAGCCGGAGTTAATAATTCGAAATATTTAATTAAGAGCTTAATTAATATTTTGAGATTTTTAGAGCTCGGAACCGTAGGTCCATTTGGTCCCCGTGCTAGCTCAATATATTGAGCGGATTTAGTATAATTGGATAGTCCAATTATATATTCACATGTGTATAAATATTATTAATATGATTAATAATATCATTTTGTCACACTTGAAACTATTTATTAAAAGTTAATATGTGGTTTTAATAATTATATGATAATTATTAAATGTATAAAATTAAATTATATGTTATATAATTTAATAATGCCATTATTAGAATTTCAAGTTTTGGGTTTTGGAAACCCTTGATTATTTTTTGGAAGTTATGTTTTTCAAAAGGTTAATTGAATATTTAATTTTGTAACATTTTCTCATTATGGCAAATAAGATTGTTGTTACAAAATTTTTTGTTTTCTCATATGCCTTGGCCGAATTTTCTAAAGGAGGGGCGGGGAATGGTTTGTTAATTTTGGAAATTAATAACCCTAAGTATAAAAAGAAAATTGGATTTTCTTTTTGCCTAATCTCTCATTCCAACCCTAGCCTCCATTTTATTCTTCTCCAAATTCTCTCAAAGTGTTGAGAAAATAAAAATAAGAACAAGAAGAAATATAAAAGATTTCCTTAGTGACATTAATCTCTAAAACGTTTATGGATTAATTTTATGAGTCTAGCCCACACTAGTTTCTGTTGGTAACAAGATATTACTCGGAAGACTTTGTGGTGTTGAACCAAAACTCATCTCTTTCATTCTTTATAACCTACGACAGTGAGGCTCATTTTTCTTCACGGTCGGAACTTGTGTTGGTGAAACGGGGCTCAGTTTATTTGTGCTTTAATCCAGAATTTTTGGGAAACACATACGGCTGTTTTAGGGACGTGTTGGGGCTGTTTTTCCTTGAAAAATGAGACCATAAATATCACAATAGTTCACGCATTTCAAGGGTTGTTTTGGCAGTGTGCTGGGTGTGAATCGGGTCCAAAACAGTCAAATTTTGTGCCGCTGTTCGGGGGCTATTTTGAGGCTGGAATTTTATCTAAAACATAAGCAAAATTTCAGTGGTGGTACTGGCATCATTCGTCCTCTTGGTGAGAAGGACATAAAAAAATTTCAAGTTCGATCCAAGTGTCTAACGTCTTTCCGCTGCGCTATGAAAGTGGTTCCTACAATTGGCATCAAGAGCGAGGTTGAAAAGTGTTTTTAATCCTTCTCTATTTTATTTAAAGTTAATGTTTTTTTTATTTATACGAGTTATAAATATTAGTATGTGTGTTTAGATGAATAGGCACAAAATAATGTTCATGAGTTGAATGATTATTGTTATTTCATGTGATGAATAGATTTTGCATTGGTTGTAAATTTTACCGGCTCTTATTTTTATGTTGGTTTTGATTTTGGGATGTAAGGCCATAAGGCCATTGTTTACAATTGTTGTAATTTTAATTTTCCAATGTAAAATTTCAATTGTTATAATTTGGAGCACCGAAATCGCAAAAGTAGCCAACACCAACTTGGAGCGTGATTTGAAGACCAATGGATGCCTTGGGAATTTTTATACTAATTAGATTAGTATAGGAAAAATAAGAGCTCGGTCAATGTAAAATATTTTTTTATGTTATATGTATGTTTAATTCGAAATGTTTGAATAACATGTCATATAGCTTAGGGTGCCTACCCTTGCATTTCACATGCCATAACATGTTTTTGGATGCATATATATTCTAGACATTAAATGTGATTTTATGTGATTTAAAATATTAAATTGGAATATGGTATGCATAGAAAAAAATTAATTGGATTAATTGGTTTTAAAGTTTAAAATTTGAAATTCTAATATATTGGGCTTAATAAGTACATCATAAATTCCATTGGTATATAGGATGGAAATCCGGACATAAATTCCGTAGCCGAATCCGAATAGATGATAATGTGGTCTACACTCAGGATGCAATTCCACGTACCTTTGGATTTTATAACGCACTTAGATTAATTAAATGGTTTAATTAAAATCTTGACCATTTTAGGATTCCAAAATTTTAAACTAATTAGTATTCTAGTATTTTAATAGTTAAAATATAATAGGTCACTAATACTACTTTAATTAAATTAGTTTAATTGAGTAATACAATTAATAGAGACTAATGGATATTAGTGATACAAATTTTAAAAGTTAAAATTAGTTAGGTCACTAATGGTGAACTAGTGTAAATAAGAGTTATGATTTAGCCGCCATAAATTTATTCACACTAGTAAATTAAAATATTAGATATTTTAAATAAAGAAACCTTAATCTTAAAATAGTGAGTGGGAGAGGGATATATGACAGTATATCTCGCCATCTCCGTTGTTAGTCTGAAAACGTGAGATTCAAAAGGCGCCTCGAGACGACTTTATTTTCGTCCCCCTACGAATGGTGTCCATTTTAGGTCAATATCAAGTTTGGATTCCGAAAGGATATGGATTCTAGATGTATCTCGTGAACTGACCTATCCTACGACAGCACTTCACTAGTTAAGTCCAAGGATCCCGAAACGACGGGTCACACTCACAAATGAATGATTAAATGTTAATCAAAATTCATTGATCATATCAAACGGTAGTTGGTTAATATAGAAATAAGAGTTATTCCCGTATATATTAATCAATTGAGATTGTATTGATCTATCATGTAAATACTTGACCTACCCTACGACGAAACTTATTTGTGGGATGATAGATTTCTGTGGCACAATAATTCTCTTAGGTTTATAATTCGTTATTCATGGTTCATGTATCATGTTTAATTTTATGCCAAAGTTGTTTGATAATTTTAATATGCGATAAATGGATATTAAATGCATGTTTATTTATTTTTCAGACATGGTTTCTCCGATTATTTCCATACTTTCAAATGATAAATTAACGGGAGAAAACTCTATTAAGTGGAAAAGTAGCATGAACGCTATCCTGGTTTGTGAAGACCTAAAATTTATCATGAGGGAGGAGTGTCTTCCCGAGCCGGCCAAAAATGATGGCCAAGCTGTGCGCGATACCTACCAGTAATGGGTCGTGGCTAATGAGAAGGCTCGATGCTACTTGCTAGCAGAGATGTCCGAGGTTCTTACTGCAAAACATGAGCCTATGTGTAGGACACAGGACCTGGGCGACGCCATTCCTAGGCTCGCGGCCTAGTTTGGGAAGTACTGAATAACATGGAGTCGCCACCCGGTGTGAACCGGGACAAGGATTTAAGGCCGCACTCACCCCTCGCAAGGGAAGACCTCAAACCATTGGGTTCGGAATGGTCCCTTACTCATGTCACTTGTAATGAAAGGATTTATGTAATAATTTAATCAAGCTTAAGTAACACTTATTTCCAAGAGTATCATGCTTCTAAATTCTCATGTGTAAAATAAAACTTACGTACGCATTTCGCATATATCTTACATTTAAATTTGCATACTTAACATATATCAAGATAGCACCTAACATACAACTTTACTTGCATATCACATTCAGGAAAACACAAGCACACATATTAACCATACAAGCACACATATGGGCACTTTTCAAGTGGTACGTGGAATTGTAGCCCAAGTACAGACCGCACTACCGTCCATTCGGAATCGGCTACGGAATTTACGTCTGGGTTTCCATCCGATATACCGCAAGAAATAATACTCAAATGTTATCATGACACAAACATATGAATGGTAATACATCAACATATTTGCATTTATACATGTGGAGATAGCTACTAGGAAAACTATGCATGAAATCTAATGAAAAAGACTCAGTTCAGTGTGTTTGCGTTCGTGTAGCGTTCGTAAACGCGTTCGAACGGAAATGAAACAGAATGCTCACGTTCGAGTAGCGTTCGTAAACGCATTCGAACGGAAATGAGACAGAATGCTCACGTTCGTATGGCGTTTGTTAACGCGTTCGAACGGATATGAGGCAGAATGCTCACGTTCGTGTGGCGTTTGTTAACGCGTTCGAATGGAAATGAGACCTGACACATGATAAGGCAAAAACACATGCGCGTTCGAGTTGCGTTCGTAAACGCGTTCGAACGGGAACAGACCTGATGCATGAAATGGGACGCAATACATAAACACAAAATAAAAGGGCGCGGCGAAGTACTGCCATAAAGGTGACCTTTTGGGGCTCTTGATCTCTCAAAGAGAGGACCTTTAGACCAACATACTAAGCCCATGCGCGTCACATTACACATACAAGAATAGAACCAATCATATCAACCAAGTGTGCCCGATTGAACATATCTGACATCCAATCTAAACACACATCAACCGGCGCGGCAAAGCATCGTGGTAACGGGTTTTAACCCCTCCCCATAAGGGATCTTTCATTCCACTTACTAAGCCCATGCGCTTGATTGAACCATACACAAAAGATAAACTAAATAACATCAAACTAAGTATGCCCGATTGAACGTATCTCGCATCCAACCGAACACACATCAACCGGCGCGGCGAAGTAGTGTCACAAAGGTGGCCTTTTGGGGCTCTTGATCTCTCAACGAGGACCTTTGAACTAACTCACTAAGCCCATGCGCTTGGTTGAATCATGCATAACTAAACAACATATTGAATTCAAGTAAAGAAAACTAAATAAACAAAAGCAACACAACAAAAGAAAGATGGTGCCGTTTACCCAAGCGGTACTTGGAATTGTGGCCCGAGTACAGATCATATTACCGTCCATTCGGAATCGGCTATGAAATTTATGTCCGGGTTTCCATCCGATATACCGCGAGAGTTGACACATCTCTCATTCATCCAATACCCACAACATACATCATACACACAACGGATACCACAAATACAGAAAATATAATCAAAATAAATGACCAGAAAATAAAATGAGAATAAGTGTGAAAGATACCCTCAGGTCTAACCTTTTAAGCCGTCTCTCGGACTCGCGTTCCACGGAAATCGAAAGGGGGTAACGCTCCGCAACTTTCTGGTCCACTGGTTCAACGTCCTAGCTCACTGCTTCGCTGTTTTGCTTACGGTTCGAACTCCGTTCTGCTCCTATTCGGCTTCTGTCTTGCTTCTCACTGCACGGGCCACCTGTTTTAACGTTTTCAATAAACTATTCCAAGTTTGTGTGGGTTCTTAGTGCAATTATATGTGATTATTTTTAAGATTATCTATGCAGTTTTTATGTTACTGTTTTTTTAAGGATTTGGGCTACTGTTTTAAGGTAATCTAGGAGGTTGTTTAGGCGTGTTTTAGGATTCGGCTAAGGGTGAGTTTGGTGCTTTAGATTCGGCTATGGAGGGTAGTTGTAGGTGCTTTGGATTCGACTATGGAGGGTGGTGACTTGTGGTGGTTTCTTTGTTTTCTTTCTTGTGTATGTGTGAAGTGTTTTCTCTTTTGTTTAGTCTTGGGTGTGTAGAGAGAGTCTAGAGAGATTTCGAGAGAGTTTTGGGTGTGAATTATATGTGTCAAGGACCAGATAGCTTTGGTTAGGGGTTGTTTATATAGAGAAGGGTTAGGGTTGACAAGGGAAGGGATTTTGTGCATTTAATTAGGATATGATTTAGTTTTAAACAAGGAAATCAAAGGATTGAGGGGGGGACAAAATATTTTATTTTAGGAAGTTGCAATATTTAATTTGTGTTGGTTTAGGAATACAAATATTTTATATTGGTAATTATCTTATTAGATTAGGAAGTCAAATATATGATTGGCTTTAATTGGTTAAGATTGATTTTAATTAGGCATATCTTCTTTTTTAGTTTTGGTAAATATTTTATTTAATTGGTAAATGGTTTAAATATTTTATTTAATGTTTAATGTTTAAATTAATATTCATTTATTTAATTTGGGATGTGTTTTATGGGCTTTGGGGAGCTAAATGGGCTGGGTGTGAGGCTAGCAGCAAAACCAGAATTACCGACACCGTTCGAACGCTTACTCGAACGCGACACGAACACTCGCAATCTGTTTCCCGTTCGAACGAAGTAACGAACGCAGCACCAACGAAGACAGTGAGCTTGTTTATTCTGAATTTCCCCTTCCGATATCCGTTTCCCGCGGCTTTCGTGACTCAAAAGGCAGTGCCTCCAAATGAGGCTCATCATCGGGTTTCACATGCGAAAATGCAATGCCTACACTATGGCTTTAGCATCTCAGATGATGGAGTCATTGCAGGGCATGTTTGGGCAGCCTTCAGAGCGTCAACGTCATGGGCCATGGTCTCAGCGATGACTGCTTGGATGAAGGATATGACATCAGTCCGGGAGCATGTCTTGAGGATGATGACCCATATCAACACTACCAAAACCCATGGTGCTCGCATAGACGAGCGTAGCTAGGTAACCATGATTATGGAAACTCTTTCGAAGAGTTTCCTGCAGTTTAAAAGCAACTATGTTATGAACAAGTTGACTTTTACATTGACCCAACTGCTTAATGAGATCACCCATTACGAGTCCATGCTTGTGGATCCTCGTAAGACCAGTGCTGAGGTAAATGTTGCCGAGTATTCTAAATTTGCAAAGAATAAGAGGAATAACACTAGGAAGGCCAAGGGTAAGCCCATGAAGAAAAAGAAGAATAAGAAAGGCTCAAAGGATGCCAAGCTCAAAGGAAAGTGTTTCCACTGCAATAAGGACATGAATTGGAAAAAGGAATTGTCTTAAATACCTTGCTGAGCTGAATGAGAAGAAGGCTACAGGTAAATACGATTTACTTGTTATCAAATCTTTATTAGTGGAGAATGATAAATCCACTTGGATTATTGATTCTAGAGCCCCTAACCATGTTTGTTCTTCTTTTCAACTACTTGACTCATGGAGGGACCTTGCTAAATGTGACTACACCATGAGGATCGGGACTTGGGATGTCATTTCAGCAAGAGCAGTGGGAGTTTCCAGTTTAAGTTTTACAAATAATAGTTATTTAAATTTGAACAATGTGATATTCATTCCTGGTTTTTGCAAGAATTTGATTTTTGTTTCTAAACTCTTGGATGATGGTTTTTCAGTTTCTTTTAATAGAAATTTGGTTTTTACTGGTAGAAATAGATTAACCATATGCACAGGAAACTTAGAAAATAACTTGTATGTGTTAAGACCGTTAACACATATGTCACTGCTCAACACTGAAATATTTAAGGTTGAAAATCCTAAAACTAAACGGCAAAAGATTTCTCACGATGACACATATCTGTGGCATCTTAGACTTGGTCATATCAACCTTGACCAGATAGATAGTTTGATAAAGAACATAGCCTTAAACTAGTTAAAGCTCAGAATTTTACCAGTCCGCGAATCATGTTTAGAAGGAAAAATGACTAAGAGACCTTTTACTGGAAAAGGTATAAGAGCTAGTCAACCACT
This sequence comes from Zanthoxylum bungeanum, assembly GCA_019454045.1. Taxonomy (NCBI): domain Eukaryota; kingdom Viridiplantae; phylum Streptophyta; class Magnoliopsida; order Sapindales; family Rutaceae; genus Zanthoxylum; species Zanthoxylum bungeanum. Next base: position 17,798 of record SKCR01042146.1, read on the forward strand.
TGAGATAATACATTTGGACGTTTGCAGACCAATGAATGTAAGAGCCAAAGGTGGTTATGAATACTTCGTCACATTTATTGATGATTATTCAAGATATGGGTATGTTTACCTAATGCAGAACAAATCAGATACTTTTGAAAAGTTCAAGGACTATGGTGCTGAGGTTGAGAACCAGTTAGGTAAGACAATCAAAACTCTATGATCGGATCATGGAGGAGAATTCCTTGACAGAGGTTTCTAGGAATTCTTAGTTGAGCATGGGATAGTATCCCAGCTCACAGCACCTGGAACACCACAGTAAAATGGTGTTACAAAGAGGAGAAATCAGACCCTACTAGACATGACAAGATCTATGTTTAGTTATAGTTCACTACCTAGTTCATTTTGGGGGTATGCATTGCAAACATCAATGTATATCCTTAATGTAGTTCCATCTAAGTCTGTTCCTAAGACTCCCTTAGAGATGTGGAGTGGTCGTAAAACTAGTTTACGATATTTTCACATATAGGGGTGTCCAACACATGTGCTAAGGAATAAGACTACTAAGTTGGAGCCACGTTCACAGGTGTGCCTATTTGTATGCTATCTTAAGGAAACCAGAGGTGGATTCTTTTATAGCCTTGAAGATAACAAAGTATTTGTATCGATAAACATCACATTTCTAGAGGAGGACTATATGAGAGAGTTCAAATCTCGTAGTAAGGTGTTACTCGAGGAGTTACTTACTGGTTCGACCAGCACACCATCGTCAATGACAGTTGATAAATACATAGAACCTTTGACATCTAAGCGTCAGATGTAAGTTCGTCAGAATGTTCTGCCACCTAGGCGTAGTGGGAGGGTTGTACGAAAACCTAATGGCTATCTAGCAGTTGGAGAGGCATAAGTTGTCGCATCCAGCGTTGGTATAAATGATCCATTGACATATCATAGTGCAATGGATGATTCTGACAAAGAGGATTGGCTCAAAGCCATGAACTTAGAGATGGAGTTTATGTACTCCAACTCTATCTGGGAACTTGTAGACCAACCTGATAGGGGTAAAATCTATATGTTGCAAGTGGATCTATAAGAGAAAGATAGAAGCAAATGGGAAGGTACAGACCTTCAAGGCTAGGCTAGTGGCCAAAGGTTATACCAAGAAAGAGGGAGTTGACTATGGGGAAACATTCTCGCCAGTAGTCATGCTCAAATCCATCTGCACTCTTCTGTCCATTGCCGCATATTATGACTATGAGATTTGACAAATGGACGTCAAGACTGCATTCTTGAATAGCAATCATGATGAGTGTATATATATGGTACAACCAGAGGGATTCATAGCACACGGTCAAGAGTAAAAGGTTTGCAAGCTGTAAAGGTCTATTTATGGACTCAAGCAATCATCTCAATTTTGGAATATAAGATCTGATACCACAATCAAGTCTTATGATTTTGAGCAGAAAATTGATGAGCCTTGTGTATATAAGCGCGCCATTGATGTGAATGTGATTTTTCTTATTTTATACATCGATGATATTTTACTCATTGGGAATGATGTAAAGATATTATCATACGTAAAAACCTGGCTAGCTAACCAATTCCAAATGAAAGATTTGGGAGAGGCCAGTTATGTTCTTAGGATTCAGATACTTCGGGATCGTAAGAAACGACCGTTGGCTATGTCTCAGGCATCCTATATTGGCAAGATACTTGTGCGATTTGGGATTCAGAATTCCAATGAAGGCAATTTGCCTTATCGACATGGAATTCACTTGTCAATGGAAAAATCTCTTAAGACACCTCAAGATGTTGAAGAAATGAGACATATCTCAAATGCCTCAGTAGTTGGTAGTCTCATGTATGCTTTGTTATGCACGAGACCAGACATCTGTTTTGCAATGAGAGTAATCAGTAGGTTTCAGTCTAACCAGGATTGGATCATTGGGTGGCTGTGAAACACATTTTCAAGTATCTTAAGAGAACGATAAATTATATGCTTGTAAATTCCGGTAATGATATGATCCTAAATGGATATACAGACTCTGATTTTCAGACGGATGTCGATTCTAGGAAATCAACATCTGGATCTGTATTTACCCTAGGTGGTGAGGCTATAGTATGGCGGGGTATAAAGTAATCTTCCATTACTGACTCCATCATGGAGGCTGAGTATGTATTAGCTTGTGAAACAGCTAAGGAAGCAGTCTGGCTCCGTAAATTTTTGGGAGATCTGGAAGTTGTTCCAGATATGAAAAACCACTCACACTTTATTGCGATAATAATGGTACAGTGGCAAATTCAAAAGAACCAAGAAGCCACAAGATGGGAAAGCATATAGAGAGGAAATATCATCTCATCAGGGAGATAGTGAAGAGATGAGACGTTACTGTCACAAAGATTGCATCCACAGAGAATCTAGCTGATCCGTTTATAAAGACCTTGTCGGATAAAGTGTTTGAAGGTCACCTAGATGGTCTAGGATTACGTGACATATCCTATTTGCTCTAGTGTAAATGGGAGATTGTTGGGATATATGCCCTAGAGCTTCATGTAATGTTAACGATTTTATATGTTATGAAATAAAATGATGCATTATTCATTTATCAAAGTGTTTGTTCAAATATCGCATATTGTAAATTATCTTGATTACCCTGGATTACTCATGTGCCTTCAGACTTAGTGTATGAGTGTCATACACAAGAGGATTTTAGTCTTAAGTTAGTAATCTAAAATAGTCCATAGAGAGCAAACAAAGCGGGTACTTTGTTTGTGGTTTATCTATAGTTGCAATCCATTCTATATTTGTATGCTGACCTTGATCCGGGATCATCCATGCGGAGACATGAGAATGGAGGCACCTTGTATGATGTGATCATATAGGACTGGACCCAGATAGAAATGACTTTCTTATAATATCCGTTAAATAAAAAAATTCATTTCGATCTACTAGATGGTCATATATTGATTGATCTTAATCTTGAGTGTACTACGAACTCCTGCATGGCAGGCTATGTCCTTTGATTTACAAAGGTGAGGTTGGTGTAGCAGTCCCGACCAATAGCTACGTACTTTATGGACATGGTTTGGTGTGTAGCTGGGGACGTTTTACATAGACATGGAGTTCACTCCTTCTTGCGAGAAGTAGATGAGTATCATCCTTAAGGATTGATTCGGTACTTGAATGGTTAGAACGCTCGAGTCTTTCTATTATGAATAGAAAGATTAAAATTCATTATGGTTATTAATAAATCATTCATTAAAGAATCAATGGTACTTAAGGTAAAAATAATTAGAGGGGTATAACGGACATTATGACCTGGCTCTAATTACGAGATGCTCGTGAAAGGTTAATCCGTATGTAATGACTATATCGATAGACACCGACGTGGTTTGGCTTAATATACTATTTGCGGCAACGAGAGTGCAACGATTTTTTAGTGGAATAACCTAGAGTTAATAATTCAGAATATTTAATTAAGAGCTTAATTAATATTTCGAGATTATTGGAGCTCGGAACCGTATGTCCATTTGGTCCCCATGCTAGCTCAATATACTGTAGCGGATTTAGTATAATTGGATAGTCCAATTATATATTCACATATGTAAAAATATTATTAATATGATTAATAATATTATTTTTTCACACGTGAAACTATACATTAAAAGTTAATATATGGTTTTAATAATTATTTGATAATTATTAAATGTATAAAATTAAATTATATATGATATAATTTAATAAGGCATTATTGGAATTTCAAGTTTTTGATTTTGGAAACCCTTGATTATTTTTTGGAACTTATGTTTTTCAAAAGGTTAATTGAATATTTAATTTTGTAACATTTTCTCATTATGGCAAATAAAATTGTTGTTACAAAATTTTTGATTTCTCATATGCCTTGGCCGAATTTTCTAAGAAAATTGGATTTTCTTTTTGCTTAATCTCTCATTCTAACCCTAGCCTCCATCTTCTTCTTCTCCAAATTCTCTCAAAGTGTTGAGAAAATAAAAATGAGAACAAGAAGAAAAATAAAAGATCTCCTTAGTGTGACATTAATCTCTAAAACGTTTAGGGATTAATTTTATAAGTCTATCCCACACTAGTTTTCGTTGGTAACGAGATATAGCTTGGAAAATTTTGTGGTGTTGAACTAAAACTCATCTTTTTCATTCTTTATAACCCATGGCAGTGAGGCTCATTTTTCCTCACTGTCGCAACTTGTGTTGGTGAAACGGGGCTCGTTTTGTTTCCGCTTTAATCCATAATTTTTGGGAAACTAATAGGGCTGTTTTAGGGCCGTTTTTCCTTGAAAAATCAGACCTGAAATATCACAGCAGTTCATGCATTTCAGGGGTTGTTTTGGCAGTGTGCTGGGCGCGAATCGGGTCCAAAACAATCCAGTTTTGTGCCGCTGTTCGGGGGGGTGTTCAAGGACTGTTCCGGGGCTGTTTCGGGGTAGAAAGTTTTTCTAAAATAGAAGCAAAATTTCATTAGTGGTACTGGTATCACTCTACCTCTTGGTGAGAAGGGCAAAAAAAATTTCAAGTCTGATCCGGGTGCCTAACGTGTTTCCGCTATGCTAGGAAAATGGTTCCTACAATGTCGACATGGTATTGTTCGGACATTGTCCTGTCTTTACGCACGACCTGGCAATGGATGCATATATAGTCTTGACCATATGATATCAGATATGATTTCAAATATGTTTTCAGATTATGTTTTCAGGAAATGTTTTCAGAAATTATTTCAATTCACATGATTTATGTTTTCAATAAAAGAATGTGATTTTATTTACATGTTCTCTGATCATTTTTCATCTTTCAGTTTTGATGTCATTTCTGTTTTGAAGTTCTTTTGATTATGACTTGTGATGTCAGTTTTTACGGATGTTGTTTAGTATTCTGAAAAGTCGGATGGTTGTTGATGTTATTTTCTTGTTGAGTTTGTTTTCTCTTTATGTGTTTTCGGATCTCTGGACATGTTTCAATTTTTCATACTCTGATATGTGTAGTGATCTGATTTCTGTTTTAAGTTTCAGTCTCATTATAGATTATCGGTATATATTTCAGTATGTATATGTACACGATTTCCCATTTAGGTATTGGTTTGTATATATGATTCTGGTCTTTATTACTATGTTCTTTTCTGTTCCTCTGATCAAGTTTGACATTAATTTCAGTTATATGTATATATTTATATGTATACGATACATTATATTGGCTTTGTTTTTCAGTGTTTACTCATCGGTACTTTTAAAATATTTGACCCTCCCACACTCTCCCGTGTTTGTCTTGTAGGTTACAAGTTCATACTTTCGAGGATAAACTTTGGAAAAGATTAAAACCCAATAGCAGTCAATGACACCACGGTCCTAATGTTGTCAGCACATGGGCCCACGTGCATATATTTGGCCACAAGGCCAATATATTTATGGATATTTGATACGATATGTTATGTATGGAAATAAAGTATGTACTGAATGGATGTATGACATGATATGATCTTTTATCTGGATGATTGGAATAGATGTGTAGGATATAGTTATTGTGAGTATGTATGTTTGAGACGATATATATGTGTGTTTGATGCTGAGGTTGATGGGGCAACCTGTCTCATGCTGGTAGCATCTAGCCTCTGGCAGGATGTTACAGTAGACCATACTACCATATATTCGAAATCAATTATGAAATGAGTGTTCGGATTTCCATCTTACAGACTAAAGAAAAAATTTAAGATACTTAAATTATCCATATTTAAATAATCTGAAATTTCAAATTTTAAACCTATTAAAACAATTAAACTTTTTAAATTGTTTTCATGTATGTTTTAATCTAATTTAGACTATTTAAATTTCATAAAATTAAATTTTATGAATAGATTATTTATACATGTATTTCATGTCATGGCATATGATAATGTATGAGTAGGCACCCTAAGTTATATGACATGTTTTTTTTAAATAATTTGAATTAAAAATATACATACAAATAAAATTAATGTATTGATCGGTCTCTTATTTTTCCCATACTAATCTAATTAGTACATAAAATAACTAAGACATTTATTGGTCTTCAACTCTTGGCTTCATAGAATAGCTTGTGCAATTTTACTACTCGGATGAGTAGTAAAATACGTAATATATGGTTATGATGCTTCATGTAGTCGTGTGTTCAATACGTACCACATTAACATTTTAGTTCGTAAGACATGCTTTCGTGTGGTCATTACCTCTACATGTCAGCATCAAACTCACAATGCCTATGCTTACTATAACTTCCCACAACCACGATTTACATATGTACCAAACATTGCTAAAATATCGCTCAACGCCTTAATTTTATTGTTGATGACAACTTTTACACCAAATTCGGCAACAACTCAAAATTTAAATACATGAAAAATATTTATAAAAATTACAAAATTGGTCTTAAAGGCCTACATCTCCCAAATAAATAAAATAAAAACAAGAGCCGAAAAAATTTAAAACAATGTATTTTCATTCATCACATGGACAATATAATAAAACGTGAGTACTCATTCATAACATGCATTCATATTTGTATATCATACAAAATTAATTAAAATTAGGGAGTTTAGAATACTTTTCAACCTGCTCTTGATGTCATTTATAGGGATTTCTGCATGAACTCTTTATGGAAAATCGTCTTGCAATACTGTTCACTGATACAATACTTCAGCCTTGGGATCGAACTTGAAAAGTTTTCCCCTTTCTCCCACTGCTACAATACTGTTCACTGATACAGTATTTGAGAATAGTACATGAAATTCTAATTGAAATGTTGATTTTTGTGCAGCAGTTCTGGATGATTTTTTACCTCCGAAATAAATCCAAATCACTCTCAAATCGGCCCTCTATGTTGCTGTAAATTACTCTGAAAATTGAAAACACAACAGCCTTGAAACACACCAAAATCGTGAGTTATAGTGACGAGATTGACTCACTACCATAAGCAACTTGTAAGGATCAAAATGATGATTTTCACTCGGTTTTCCATGATATATCTTACCACTAAGAATCCGAGAGAATGACTCTAAGAAATTTTTGCAAAGAATTTTCTAAGGAAAATTATTTTCTCACACTCTAGCCTCATTTGCCTATTTTCTTCTGTTGTCAACAAAAGTGATTTTCTTTTTGGGTTATTTACGTTTTACTACTAAAGTTATGATAAAATAACAATCGGGTACTATGAATATTAACATATTACATTTTACTACTAAACTTATATAAAATTTAACATTTTACTACTTTTCCATCCAGACCGTTAGTTAACCGTCAGTTGACCATGACATCATGCTAATATCGTAAGGATAAAAGAGTCTTAACTCATAGATTATTATAAATTATAAATATTCTAAAAAAAAAATTAAGGGTAATATTATCAGTACGAAAGGAATAACAAAAATAAAAACTAAAAAAGATATTGACAATACGATTATTCATTATCTTTATTGTTCTCATCCACTGCCAAGAATATAATTGAACAAAGAATTAATAATTCTTGAGTACATCTCTTTTATTTTTATACTTTAAAGTATTTTGGATATTATGAGAATGTTAATTATTAAATTATTTTGGTAAATTAAATTCTTTATTTTGTTGGGTTTTATGGACAGTTTAGAGACTAAAGTATTTTTATAAATGTGATTGTTGATTGCATCTTTTTTATTGTTATATAAGATTTAGATATGTTTTTTAAATGGTATAATTGTATTTTTCACTTTTATTTTATTTTGATGATAAAACGGTCTTTTTGAAGGTCAACTAACGGTTTAGATGGAAAAGTAGTAAAATGTTAAGTTTTATATAAATTTAGTAGTAAAATGTAATATGTTAATATTCATAGTACCCAATTATTATTTTATCATAACTTTAGTAGTAAAACGTAAATAACCCTTTCTTTTTCTTAGGGTCGTTAGTGGCTTAACCCTAATTAGTGAAAAGCCAAAATTCTTCTTCTTTATTTCTACAAAATTAGGCCAACGGGGACTTTTATTTTAATTCAAATTTTGTTAGTTCAATTTTAACTAGGATACCATACATTCTATTATATATTTGAATTAATCAAAAGATATTATCAATATCTTAATATTGAGCAAAGTCAATTTTGAATTAATTTTTTCAAATTCAAATAATTTGAATATTTTAATGATTATCTTATATTCATTAATCATGGAAAAACATTAAATTAAACAATTTAATGTAGAGTATATGATTATTAAATAATTTTTATTATTTAATTTCTTTTTCAAAATTATTTAATAATTGGAATATTCAATTATTATATGGATTCCTCTAGTGTAACAAGCTAGCACGGGGACCAAATGGATCTGTAACTTCGAGCTCCAATTATGTCGGGATATTGATTAAAACTCTTTAATTGAATATCCTGAATTATTAGCTTCAGTTTATTTCATTAAAAGCCTGAAGCTAGACTATCGTTACTGTAGATATATTTTTTACTGGTCCGTGTCGACGTCCATCGATATAATCACTACAAATAGATTGACCCTGCACGAGTATATTATTATTAAAATCATAATATCCATTATACCCCTCTAATTATTTCTTGTGCCTTAAGTAGGATTGATTCTCTAATGAATAATTTATTCATAACTGTTATGAATATTATCTTTCTATTCGTAATAGAAAGACTCGGGTGCTCTAATCGTTCAAGTACCTAATCAATCCTTAAGACAGATACTCATCTACTTCTCTCAAGAAAGAGTAAATTCCATATCTATGTAAAACGTCCCCAACTACACAGCAAATCATGTCCCTAAAGTACATAATTATTTTATCAGGATTGTTAAACCAATCTCACCTTTGTAAATTAAAGGGCATAGCTTCCATGTAGAAGTTCATAGTACACTAAGGATTAAGATCAATCCATATATGATCATCTATTATACTTATATAAATTTATTTATTGAGCTGATATTAAAAGAAATTCATTTCTGTCTGGACCAAGTCCTATATGATCGCATTATATAAGGTGTCTACATTCCTATATCATCATTTGAATGATCACATATCAAGATTGTCCTACAAATATGGAATAGACCGCAGTTATATATAAAGCACAAAGTACCCACCTTTGTTTACTCTCTACGGACTATTTTAGATTACGAATTTCAAAATTAAATCCTCTTGTGTATGACATTAGTAACCATGTGTATGAATGATAATTTATAATATGTGAATCTAAAACAAAAATTTTGATAAATGGAAATACATTATTTATTTATTAAAATAATTTCATTAACATATTATATGATGCTCTAGGACATATATCCTAACATGTAGTTGACTAGAAGTTTAATCATATCTGCACGATAGAATAAGGGAGACATTAACAGTCAATTTCCAAAATATTAGTCATTGTCTAGGTCATGAATTTTTAACCTAACAGTGTCTCCCAGTATTTTACGTAATACTGTAATCCCCAACAGAAAACAAGAATTTAATAATTAAATTGAATTCCATTGTAGGAAGTAGACCCCATGAATATGTTTTGGCTCACAGTTTTGGCATGTTATCGCCTACGTATATTCACAAGTAGACAACTCATTATTAATCACATTTCTTGTGACTCCTGATTTTGGTCATGAACCGTGTCTCATTCTCATAACTTTGGCTCGATAAATTGAGGTGCATTCAATGCTATATTTGTCAATGATAAATTTAAGATACTAATGTAATCTTGAAATCTTCGGCACATTCAGGGTTTCATTTTTACTTGAATTTATCTCTTATCATATAAATTATACCGGCGTAAATAAACTACCATCAACTATGCCTACACAGCTTTGGCACGTTGCAAGAATAGCATCAGGAACTCACTTGCATCTGTATTGACAAGGCTGACCTAAAAACTAGTATTCCCTCACATAAGTTACTATTAAGCCTTATCAATGGGGATTTTCCTAAATTGGATTAAGGCTTGGAATCTCCATCTACTTTAGATATTTAATCTAGATATTTTCTTGATAAATTAGTTCTACTCGGGAAACCATAACTCAACTTAACGATTAAGACTCAATTATGTTTCCCATTGAGGCGAAACTAAAAATTCAAGTAATATCTAGATTAAAGCATGTGTAAACACTAATTTAAATTAAAATATTATATATTATTGCATGAAATCTATTATGGATGTAAGATCAGACCCTCTTGTAGACATTGCATTTTTATACATAGCCTGATGATGAGTCTCTTACATAAGGGTCTGATCTTACATCCATAACAGATTTGGGGAATTGTAAGACCAGACCCTTCTGAGAATTAGAGAATTGTATGGATGAATGCCAGAAAGGAAAGGAACTCCAGGGAACACAATCAAAAGCCGGCAGGACATCACATATATATGAACAAATCTTCAGGAATGAGAAAACCTAGTTTCTTCCTGTTCATATCTAATATGAAATCTGTCTAACAGATTTTTATGGAACCTTATTCTAACTAAGTTCTGCACTGTTTAATGCGTATCCGTTGAAGGAAATGGTAGCTCAGAGCGACTCATGATTAACCTTATCATGTCCAACAAAATTCGGTTTCTCCGTTCAGACACACCGTCAAACTGACGTGTTCCGGGAGGAGTCCTCATTGAAAGAATATTATACTCTTTCAAGTATTTGAGAAACTTATTGCTTAAGTATTTTAATCATGGTCTAACCGTGATGGTTTAATACTTTAGCCGATCTGTTTGTCTACTTCGTGTCGAAACTCTAAAAGTTTCTGATTTGTGTTTCTAAAGAAACACATAACCATAACGCGATGCTACATCCGTAAAGGTCACGAAATATTCATATCCACATCTAGCCTAGCTAAACATGGGCCCACTTAATTCACTATGAATAAGGGCTAACAGATCGGTGGCACTTACACTTTTACCAAGTAAATGTGTTTTAGGCACTTTGCCCAATAAACTAGATTCATAGACATTATTTGAATAGAATCAAATTTGTCCTATTACCCACTCTTCGAAAGTGTAGATATACGATACTTGTTAATTGTGTCCCAGACAACAATGCCACTTACAAGTCTCTTCTGATCAAATCAGTTTGAGCTATTTGTTTGTCGTATTATACGTTTGAGATTTATTTATATTCAAAATATAAATTCTGTTATTCACATCTAATGTGTTTATCTCAATATCATTTTTATATAATAAAACACTTTAGTGTTCTATAATATAAAGGTACATCCGCAATGAATTAAACCCTGATATAGAGATATTGTATCTAGTCAAACTAGTTACATTGTAACATTTTCCTAATTTAAGTACACACCTGAAAGGTAGTTCCTAAACTTAGGTATCTACGGTTAAAACAGCGACTTTCATCCCGTTTTCAATTCGCAGATAAATCTCGACTGTAGTCAGTATCCTGCTCATAGCAGATTCTGCACACCAGTACATATTTATGTACCACAACCAGTATATAAAATCCAATTTTAATACTAGCAGTGAACATATTTTATGAAAAACATATTTGAAGTCAGAGCCTTGCCCGTTCTTCAATTCCTTCATGTCTGTTTTGTCCAAACGGCAGCCACGCTTCTGCGATCCTGTTTGCCACAATTTAGGCAGACATATTGGGATATGTCATTTATCTTCCCAGAAGATTATAATGATTTTACCTTTGCCCTTTTCGACACTCCAGAAGTCTTCGGCCTAGCCTTGGCCTTCTAGAATATCGAAGTAAGACGCGCCTTGCGCTTCTTGCCTTATTGCAAACTTTTGGCTTTATCTCCTTGAGAATAGCCATTAACTCTCCAAGAGTTTACTATTGCAATTTAGTTATTCTAAGACCTAAAATAGATCTATGAAGATCCTTTAATTTCATTATCATACTTTAAGGATCTAATCCTTAGTTCTGATTAAGAAATTAAGGAGTCTATATGACAAGTATAATGGATTAAGCACTAAAGTTATCATCACATGAATATTCCAAATATCATGTTCTATTATTTGCTTAACTCCGAGCTTAGGCCTAATATGTTATTTTATCAAATAAAGTAACTTATTAGTTTCCAGGACCATCCTGAAATTTATTATTCCCAATTTGAAAAATAAAGTCGTTTAAATACATTTTCCCCATGATTATGTTTTAAACACTAATCTTTCAATTTATCTTGATTCTAATAGTCCAACTATTTAATCAACGATTTCAGGTACTATTAATTATAATGATTACTATAGTCCAACTATATAATCAACTATAATTTAAATTGTTAAATTCAATTATATTGATTACTAAAATCCAATTATAAAATCAACTATTAATTGAAATAGTTTGAATACGGTCCAACTGTTTAATTAAAACAACGATTAAATATTAGTCCAACTAATAAATAATTTATTTGACGTAATAATTGATATGAGCGTGTATGGCAAGTTACTAAACGAATATTGCAAATTCAATACTTGTCTCCCACTATTTTTCGGCGAGCCTCTAACCCTCTGTTGAGTACTCGGGAAACCTTGTTTCCTAGTGGGCTAGGATCCCGTTAAATGTCACACAATCTTGACTTTGGCCAACAAATTGTATGATAATTAACTAGGTAGATTTCTAAGATCAATTGGATCCCATCCAATTCCTAGATTCAGTAGGGGGACATCCAAGTCATTGGCATATATCCTATATATGCCAATATATCCAATATATTGCCTAACCTTTTTCCTCTGAATCAACTAAGCTTTGGCTTTGGCACAACAAACTTAGTGATTCCAGTTAAGCGGAACTCATTGACCATGGAAAGCTTCGTAATCAATGTCGATGGACAAGAAGTGGTCTTGACTTTGGCCAACAAACCACAACTTGGACAAGACACCGATATGGAACAAAGCTCTCGTGATTCAAACACATCCTCGACGGACAAAGGCCTTGACTTTGGCCAACAAGCCAATGCCAGTCTTAGATCTTGAGTAAGAATCACTCAATGGAAGGAAAAACACTTAATATTTTGTGAGGGTTTTTCGCGTGCAAATTGGCAACCAATTTATTATCTTTGTTTCTATTGCAATTTGTACTTCTAAGATCTAATGATAGATCTATGAAGATCCTTCAATTTCAATATCATACTATAAGGATCTAATCCTTAGTTCTGACTAAGAAATTAAGGAGTCTTTGCGGCAAGCATAACAGATTAAGCACTAAAGTTATCATCACATGAATATTCCAAATATCATGTTCTACTATTTGCTCAACTCCGGGCTTAGGCTCGAGACGTCACTCTATCAAATAAAGTAACTTCTCGGTCTCCAGGACTATCCTGAGATTTTATTCTCAATCTGAAAATTAAAGCCGTTTAAAAATATTTTCACCAAGGTTTATATTTTAAACGTTAATCTTTCAGTTATCTTGATTGCTATAGTCCAACTATCAAATCAACGATTTCAGGTACTATTAAATATAATGATTACTATAGTCTAACTATATAATCAACTATAATTCAATTGGTTAATTCAAATATATCGATTACTATAATCCAATTATATAATCAACTATACTTGAAGTAGTTTGAATACAGTCCAACTGTTAAATTAAAACAACGATTAAATATTAGTCCAACTAATAAATAATTTATTTGACGAAAAATTGAAATGAGCGCTTATTGGCAAGTAACTAAACGAATATTGCAAATTTAATACTTGTCTCCCACTATTTTTCGGCGAGCCTCTAACCCTCTGTGGAGTACTCGGGAAACCTTATTTCCTAGTGGGCTAGGATCCCGTTAAATAACACACAATCTTGACTTTGGCCAACAAATTGTATGATAATTAACTAGGTAAATCTCTAAGATCAATAGGATCCCATCCAATTCCTAGATCTAGTAGGTGGACATCCAAGTCCGAAACATATATCTTATATATGCCAATATATCCAATATATTCCCTAACCTTTTTCCTCTGAATCAATTAAGCCTTGGCTTTGGCACAACAAACTTAATAATCCCAGTTAAGCGGAACCCATTGACCTTGGAAAGTTTCGTAATCGATGTCGATGGGCAAGAAGTGATCTTGACTTTGGCCAACAAATCACAACTTGGACAAGATACCGATATGGAACAAAGCCTTCATGATTCAAACACATCCGCGATGGACAAAGGTCTTGACTTTGGCCAACAATCCAGTGCCAATCTTGGATCTTGAGTAAGAATCACTCAATGGAAGGAAAAAACGCTTAATATATGTTGAGGGTTTTTTGCGTAATTGGCAACCAATTAATTATCTCTGTTAGGTCTCATCATCATACACCCTTAAACATGCATTCTAAAAACATAATAAGGCGCATATAAATAAATTTAATAATGATATGCGGATGGATATTTAAACACATTGTTCCTAGAACAAATCTCTCTCTTTCCTCTCTCCCGTTAGCACAAGTATTAGCACAAGTATTACTTCTACCCGATTACATAACACTTCTAAAGAAACCTCATTTACATTGAGGGGAATAGGTGAGAAGAGAAATACAAAGAGTCAAGAGGTAATAGGCTGGATACGCAGGTCCAATTAATAAATTCTAAATTTATTACAACAATTTCCAAAATTGCCCTCACCCATCTAATATCCATCTGATATACATTATTCATACATCGCATCCATGTATTCACACAAAGCATGTTATCAATCAATCTAATCCAATTAATTAATCTGAAATTAATGACCATCCAATGTTCAAACAACGATTTGATTTTGCGCGAGTCCAACTCGTTTTGCGAATAAGTATTCAAAGTACGAATTCTTGAATTATATTAAACTACAATATTAAATCCAATTTAATTTGTATTTAATACTAATTCTATATTTAATTCTAAATTAAATAATTACACTTTTTAATGTGTCTTTACGACTTAGATTCTAAATCTAATCGTTACGGGTCTCAAATCCCAATAAACATCCAATGTCAATTTAATTAAAGTCCAATGGGCTTTCAATTAATTTCTTAAGGCATGGACTTTTGGTCAATATGGGTCAAACCCAAATACCAAAGCCCATTTAAGGAATCACCCTTATTTGCCAAGAAACCAATTTAGGCCCATTAGGCCCAATTAAAGTTTTAAAGGTCCATTTAATTATATTTGGACTTTATGGATATGGTTTTGGGCCCAATTGGATCCAACCAATTAGCCTAAACCAAACTTGGCCCAACCAAGCCCATTAAGCCCAAATACAATTTTACAAGCCCAATTCCAAATTTGGCCCAATTAATTAAATTACAAAATTCCAAATTTCACAATTAAATTAATTAAAGTGTATAGCCATAATTAATTAACTAAATTAACATTTCCAAAACACTAATTTACTCAATTAATTATGCTTATCATCATCAACTTATGTCCAACACAATTGAATCAAAAATCAATCATTTTCCATGCTTATCATTCACGGCAATTGTAGGGTTTTATGTCCGATCCGAATTCAATCCAATTAAATCCTAAATCAACATTTCCCAAATGATTTCAACTCATCCAATGATCAAAATCAAAAATCACCATGACTTAGGGCAACACTAAACTTTCGGCCAAGCCTCAAATTTGGGAAAAATTGATCCAATCCAATTTTCATCAAATTGATAATGCATAACACCATGTTATCATCATTCAAGCATATATCAACAATCAATTTCATCAAAACATGCTCAAATCATTTTTACCCAATTTTACCCTAATTCCAATTTCATGCTTAAACAAGGCTCTGATACCATTGTTGGGTTTCTAGGTTAGTCCCAAGATCATTAAGCAATGAAAATCATGTGTGAATACAATAAGAAGTATGGCGGAATCATACTTACAAAGATCAGCTTTTGCTATGCGAGGAACAACAAAAATCTTCAAGCTTTTCCTCTATTGAAGCTCACGGCAAAGCTCATCTTTTGTGCTCCATTTTGAATCTTCAAGCTCCAAGCTTTGGGTAAGGATTCCATGCCCATGGGTGGGTTTCCCTATCACCTTTGGATGACTCTTCATGTGCTAGCATTGGAGAAAATTGCAACAAAATTCTTATAGTCTTCACCTTGAAGCTCTCGGCATTTGAGAGAAATTGGAGAAAATATTTAGGCCCTTGGCCGTGAGGTAGAAGAAAGAAAAGAAGAGAGAGTGAGTTGTGTATTTGGTTATTTTAATTCCAAAATTCAAATACCAAAAGCAATTACCAATTCTCAAAAGGTGTATGGCATTTATGCCTTCCAACAACTTACATCACTCATGAATAGTGATTGGTTGTTGTAGGAACACAGGAATTTGGGGCAACGCTTTCTGTCCCGGGCTCGCGGCCCGGTCAGGAGTACGGAGTAGCCACGGGGGACTAAACCGGAGAATAATAGAGTCGCCACCCGATGTGAACCGGGACAAAGATTTAAGGCCGCACTCACCCCTCGCAAGGGAAGACCTCAAACCATTGGGTTCGGAATGGTCCCTTACTTATGTCACTTGTAATAAAAGGATTTATGTAATAATTTAACCAGGCTTAAATAACATTTATTTCCAAAAATATCATGCTTCTAAATTCATATGCATACATCAACAAGTTCATCACAACATGCAACATCACATGACAATCTCATGAACATATTTCAATCCTATGATATGGAAAACTAAGAACAACCTAATCATGCTTGAGTACTATCTCATGAACCTATTAACCAAATAACATGATAACAGCCTAATCATGCTTGAATACAATCCCAAGAACACATAGAATGGATAAATACAGGAATACAAATAATACGGTTGGCGATATAACACAAGAAAGATCAACCAAGAGGCAATTATGCATGAATATGATAAGACAGACTCAGTTCAGTGTGTGCGCGTTCGTGTAGCGTTCGTAAACGCGTTCGAACGGAAATGAAACAGAATGCTCACGTTCGTGTAGCGTTCGTAAACGCGTTCGAACGGAAATGAAACAGAATGCTCACGTTCGTATGGCCTTTGTTAATGCGTTCGAACGGAAATGAAACAGAATGCTCACGTTCGTATGGCGTTCGTGAACGCGTTCGAACGGAAATGAGACCTGATGCATGATAAGGCAAAATGTATGCGCGTTCGAGTTGCGTTCGTAAACGCGTTCGAACGGGAACAGACCTGATGCATGAAATGGGACGCAATACATAAACAATAAAATAAAGGGGCGCGGCGAAGTACTGCCGTAAAGGTGGCCTTTTGGGGGCTCTTGATCTCTCAAAGAGATGACCTTTAGACCAACATACTAAGCCCATGCGCATCACATCACACATACAAAAATAGAGCCAATCATATCAAAACCAAGTATGCCCGATTGAACACATCTTACATCCAATCCGGACACACATCAACCGGCGCGGCAAAGCATCGTGGTAAATGGTTTTAACCCCTCCCCATAAGGGATCTTTCATTCCACTTACTAAGCCCATGCGCTTGATTGAACCATGCATAAAAAGATAAAGACAATAATATCAAACTAAGTATGCCCGATTGAACGTATCTTGCATCCAACCGAACACACATCAACCGGCGCGGTGAAGTAGTGTCACAAAGGTGGCCTTTTCGGCTCTTCGTCTCTCAAATAGAGGACCTTTGGACTAACTCACTAAGCCCATGCGCTCGATTGAATCATGCATAAATAAACAACATACAGAATTCAAGTGATAGAAAATAAATAAACAAAAGCAACACAAAACAAAAGAGGGTGCCGTTTACTCAAGCGATAAGTGGAGTTGTGTCCCGAGTACAGATCATATTACCGTCCATTCGGAATCGGCTATGAAATTTATGTCCGGGTTTCCATCCAATATACCGCGAGAGTTGACATATCTCTCATTCATTCAATACCCACAACACACATCATACACAAGCAAGATTTAACAAACAAGTAAAATATAATTCAAATAAATAACAAAGGTCCAATAAAGATGAGTGTGAAAAGTACCCTCAGGTCTAACCTTTTAGCCAACTTTCAGGCTTGCGTTTCACGGATGTCGGAAGGGTAAAACTCCTCAGCTTCTCCGGTTCACTGGTTCAGCGTCCTAGCTCACTGCTTTGCTGTTTTGCTTGCGGTTCGAACTCCGTTCTGCTCCTGTTCGGCCTATGCCTTGCTGCTCACTGCTCAGGTCACCTGTTCTAGCGTTTCAATGAACTATTCTAAGTTTGTGTGGGTTCTTAGTGCAGTTGTGTGTGATTATTTTTAAGATTATGAATGCAGTTTTTATGTTACTGTTTTTAAGGTTTTTAGGGACTGTTTTAATAGGGTTTGGGCTGCTGTTTTAAGGTGATTCAGGGGCTGTTTAGGCGTGTTTTAGGGGGCTGGTTTTGAGTGTTTGTAGGGGCTATATGGGGGGATGTGTTCTCGGTGAAGGAGGGGAGTGTTTTGATTCGGCTAAGGGTGAGTTTTGTTTGTTTTAGATTCGGCTATGGTGGTTATTGGTGCTTTGGATTCGGCTATGAAGGATCATTGCTTGTAGTGGGTTCGGTTATGGAGGAGATGGTTAGGGCTATTTGTTCTCTTTTTTGTGTATATGTGAAGTGTCTTGGGCGTGTATTAGAGAGAGTGGAGAGAATTATATGTGTCAAAGAGAGGATGGTTTTTTTTGTTAGCCTTGAGAAGGTTGGTGAATGGTTCTTTATATAGAGAAGGGCTAGGCTTGACAATGAGAGGGATTTGGTTAATTAAAGAGGGATTTGATTTGGTGTTGGATAAGGAAAGGATTAGATTGAGGGGGGACAAATCTTGGCTAGATAGGGAAGGTTGAATATTTAGTTTAAGTTGATTAGGCATACAATATTTTAAGTTTGGGAATAATATATTGGTTGATTGATTTTAACTAGGCATATCTTCTTTTTAATTTTAGTTTAAGTTTGGTAAATGTTTTATTTAATTGGTAAATGGTTTAAATATTTTATTTAATGTTTAATGTTTAAATTAATATTTATTTATTTAATTGGGATGTGTTTTATGGGCTTTGGGGAGCTAAATGGGCTGGGGTGTGAGGCTAGCAGCAAAACCAGAATTACCGACACCGTTCGAACGCTTCCTCTAACGCGACACGAACGCCCGCAATCTGTTTGACGTTCGAACGAAGTAACGAACACAACACTAACGAAGACAGTGAGCTTGTTTATTCTGAATTTCCCCTTCCGATATCTGTTTCCCGCGGCTTCCGTGACTCAAAAGGTAGTGCCTCCAAATGAGACTCATCATCGGGTTTCACATGGAAAAATACAATGCCTACAGTCGCCCCCACTTTCATGGGACTTGTGCAGTGTGTGACTTTGAACAATCCTATCAAAGTTATGCAATGCAATTCTACTTACCTGGCTCGCCAGCTGTCACTTGACTTACCATGTGTTGAGTTGAGTTGATTTGGTGGTGAGGTGTTGCGACCCCTGGTTCATTCCCGAACCGTGCTCCATTTTTAGAGCGCCATTTTCGGCATCTTTTATGTGTGTGCTCCATTTTGGAGCGCCATTTTCGGCCTTTGCTGTGTGTGCTCTATTTTGGAGCGCCATTTTCGGCATCTGTTGTGAGTGCTCCATTTTGGAGTGCCATTTCCGGCGTCTGTTGTGAGTGCTTCATTTTGGAGTGCCATTTCCGGCGTCTGTTGTGAGTGCTCCATTTTGGAGCGCCATTTTCGGCATCTGCTATGTGTGCTCCATTTTGGGGCGCCATTTTCGGCATTTATTGTGGTAGCGGTCCATTTCCTGAACTGTGCTGTGCGAGATTGTGGCTCATTTTTGAACCGTTACTTGATGAGATGGTCTTTGCTGCTATAAACCTGCGAACACGAAACAAACATTGCATGTATGTGATATGTATGCATGTATGCATGTATATGTATTATATTCCGATGGGTTAGGCCTTCCTTGGTCCATTTCCGAACTGTGCTCCATTTTCGGAGTGCCACTTCGGCGAGATGTGAAAGTAGTCCATTTTCGAACCATGCTTCATTTTCGGAGTGCCCTTTTCGGCAAGTGATGAGATGATGGTCCATTTCGAACCATGCTTCATTTTCGGAGTGCCATTTTCGGTGAGATGTGATAATGGTCCATTTCCGAACCGTTACTGATAATGATGTGGGCCTCGCCCCCAAACTGATACTGATATGGGCCTCGCCCCAAGACTGATACTGATGTGGGCCTCGCCCCAAGACTGATACTGATATGGGCCTCGCCCCAAGACTGATACTGATACGGGCCTTGCCCCAAGACTGATACTGATATGGGCCTCGCCCCAAGACTGATACTGATGTGGGCCTCGCCCCAAGACTGATAATGATACGGGCCTCGCCCCACATAATGCCATTCCCGGAAGAACTGATACTGAACTGATGTGGGCCTCGCCCCCAAGCTGATACTGATGCGGGCCTCGGCCCTGGGACTCATCCCCAAACTGATACTGATTCATTTCTGAAACTGACTGTACTGTTGTTGTTCCCGAAGATTCCCCGTGTTCTAAACATCACTGAATTTCCTAGTGCCAAGGTTGAATGTTTTTCTCAAATATACTCATATTGTAGAAGAGATTCAGCGAAATAATGTCTTTATTATCATTTAAAGAAAATGATTCGAACATGTAGACCAAGTCAATGTCTATATTAAAAATGCATGATCAAATAAACTAGGAGGGATGATTTCATCATTCGCAACATTGCCTTCTTTCTTGGCCTATAGTTCTCCACAGTTGTCATCCCCTATTCCTATGAATGAAGCTGAGTGGTTGAGAGTTTGGAGGACAAGGGTTTCGGGTAGGCCCGAGTTGATCATGTAGTTGGGTAGGGGATTTCTGTATGCGTTGGGTTGTTCTCTTTCTGGGTCAGGTATTTTGTGAGCATCAATGAGGTTTTGGATTTCATGCCTAAGGCGGGTGCAGCCGTCAGTTTCGTGGCCCCTCCTCTGATGGAAGTGACAATACAAGCTTAGGTTAAGGTTGGGTGGTATAGGATCTGGAAGTGGTTTAGGCTCTAAGGGTTTTTTTTGGAGTCATTGTCCCTTCAACTTCTCAAGTACCTTAGATAACAGCTTCCCCAGGTTAGAGAAATGCCGGTTCTTGACGGTAGCGACCTCGGCAGTAGCGGGCTTGGTCTCAGCAGGCCCCCCAAAAGTTCTTCTATTCTGGCCATAAAACTTTCTGTTTTCAGCCTCTTCTTCCTCAATATCCATGACAGTTTCCCTCAACTATCGAAAATCAACAATCATGGAGGTCATCCTCCTCAACTTGCTGTAGATCTAGGGCTTAGTGCCCTTGATGATCACTTTAATCTGGTCCTTCTCAGAGGGCCGAGTCTGCATTTTTAGAAGCTGGCTTCTCCAGCGGTCTACATACTCCTTGAAGCTTTCTTCCGGCTTCTGCTTAGTGTTCTCCAAATCACGGAGTGACAAGTCAATTTCTAAGTCTGTAACATACTGCTTCAGAAAAGCATCAGCTAGTTCCTTCCAATCTTCCTTAACCTTCTTCTCAAGGCTATGATACCAAACCACAAGTGCCCCATTGAGTGACATCCCAAACATCTTTTGGACTTGGCGCTGTGATAGGCCCATTGAACTCATGACTGAGACATATTGCTGCAGATGGACCTTCGGGTCTCCGTTCCCACTAAACTTGGCCATGTCGGGCATTTTAAACTGAGCTGGCAGCTGTTCTCCGAACGTCATTGCCTCATAATCTAACAACTCTTCATTTTTACCCCTCATTTTACGGGTAACTATTTCAACCTGATCCCGGAGCTTCTGAAATTCTGCCTGAGACCCACATAATTTGTCTGCTGCATACTTTGCCATATCATCATCAAAAGCGGGGGTATCATCCCTCAACCCATTCGGAGGCTCCTCACGCCTCACATTCTCAGAATTTTCCCCAGCACGGGGCACAGCTATACCAGCCATAGCAGTAGTCAAAGCTTGCAACTGTTCAGTGACCTTGGCGAGACTGTTCTCTAACTGATCCATACGGGACACCTCATTATCGGATTCACTCATACTTGTTCTTTTAGTGAGTCTTGTCCCTTCTCTAACCCAAACGGTATCTATGATGTCTTTTTGAGACATAGATGGTGTTAACATGATATATGTATGTATGAGGTGCATGAGATGCATGTAACATGTATAACATACTAAATCAATTAAAATTCTCAAACAAATTGGCCCGTTATCATTTTAGAATCTTTCGGGCTAATTGTCATAGGAGTGAACCCATCCCAGTTTAAATGGCCCAATGAGCTCACATTTCATGACAAAGTGCCCGACTAAATCCAAATGGTAACGTTCCGAACACAATCACAAAGTGGCCCATCAATCATTTATAAGCATTTGGCCCAATAGTCATGAAGTACGTTCTTGTCCCAGTTTAAATGGCCCAACAAGCCCATATCCCATGACAAATGGTCCAACTGGATCCAAACGACGATGTTCCCAAACACAAGCATAGAAGAAAGATGATGCAAACATGACATAATAATTTCTACACAATGGCCCATCGACATTTCAGAAGCTTTGGGCCTAATAGTCATAAGGTGCGAACTTGCCCCAGTTTAAATGGCCCAACAAGACCGCATTTCCGACAATAGTCCAACTGCATCAAAATGAGGATGGTCCACAAGCACATATTCAAGGAAATAATTGTTACTTTAGCCAACCGGTCTATGGGTGGGTTAGCAAGAGTATAGACAAAGGCTCTCACCGGCGAAGGATGGCCCACAACTAGGTCTCCCCACTCAAGGGTTCGAGCAACCAAGTGAGCGCACCCTTTTTTATACACTAAGGTACGTGCCAATGAGCTATGGTGTGTGACGGACTGTCAAATGGATTTCCCGTTGTAGATCCCCCAGAGGGAAGGTGGAGCGAGGCTCACTTAAATACCCAAGCCTCTTAGGCTCTTATCGCTTGCTGTCAGGAATAAACAACAAGTCCTCCAAATTAGTCCATCACAATAGGCCACAAGTAGAGGGCTATCTAGGTGCCTTCACAGCTTTTCCTTCTAGAAAGGTAGTGAATGAAGGAAGACACCAAACCATTACCTAGCCTCAAAATGCCTTTGATTAAACCCTCACTTTATCCACTATAGACACGGTCAATTAAAATATAAATCCAATCATTACAAATCAATATTTCGAGGCCGATTCTCTATCCCCAGTGGAGTCGCCAGACTGTAGGAACACAGGAATCTGGGGCGACGCTTTCTGTCCCGGGGTCGCGGCCCGGTCAGGAGTACGGAGTAGCCACGGGGGACTAAATCGGAGAATAATGGAGTCGCCACCCGGTGTGAACCGGGACAAAGATTTAAGGCCGCACTCACCCCTCGCAAGGGAAGACCTCAAACCGTTGGGTTCGGAATGGTCCCTTACTTATGTCACTTGTAATAAAAGGATTTATGTAATAATTTAACCAGGCTTAAATAACATTTATTTCCAAAAATATCATGCTTCTAAATTCATATGCATACATCAACAAGTTCATCACAACATGCAACATCACATGGCAATCTCATGAACATATTTCAATCCTATGATATGGAAAACTAAGAACAACCTAATCATGCTTGAGTACTATCTCATTAACCTATTAACCAAATAACATGCTAACAGCCTAATCATGCTTGAATACAATCCCAAGAACACATAGAATGGATAAATGCAGGAATACAAATAATACGGTTGGCTATATAACACAAGAAAGATCAACCAAGAGGCAATTATGCATGAATATGATAAGACAGACTCAGTTCAGTGTGTGCGTGTTCATGTAGCGTTCGTAAACGCGTTCGAACAGAAATGAAACAGAATGCTCACGTTCGTGTAGCGTTCCTAAACGCGTTCGAACGGAAATGAAACAGAATGCTCACGTTCGTATGACGTTTGTTAACGCGTTCGAACAGAAATGAAACAGAATGCTCACGTTCGTATGGCGTTCGTGAACGCGTTCGAACGGAAATGAGACCTGATGCATGATAAGGCAAAATGTATGCGCGTTCGAGTTGCGTTCGTAAACGCGTTCGAACGGGAACAGACCTGATGCATGAAATGGGACGCAATACATAAACAATAAAATAAAGGGGCGCGGCGAAGTACTGCCGTAAAGGTGGCCTTTTGGGGGCTCTTGATCTCTCAAAGAGATGACCTTTAGACCAACATACTAAGCCCATGCGCATCACACCACATATACAAAAATAGAGCCAATCATATCAAAACCAAGTATGCCCGATTGAACACATCTTACATCCAATTCAGACACACATCAACCGGCGCGGCAAAACATCGTGGTAAAGGGTTTTAACCCCTCCCCATAAGGGATCTTTCATTCCACTTACTAAGCCCATGCGCTTGATTGAACCATGCATAAAAAGATAAAGACAATAATATCAAACTAAGTATGCCCGATTGAACGTATCTTGCATCCAACCGAACACACATCAACCGGCGCGGCGAAGTAGTGTCACAAAGGTGGCCTTTTCGGCTCTTCGTCTCTCAAATAGAGGACCTTTGGACTAACTCACTAAGCCCATGCGCTCGATTGAATCATGCATAAATAAACAACATACAGAATTCAAGTGATAGAAAATAAATAAACAAAAGCAACACAAAACAAAAGAGGGTGCCGTTTACTCAAGCGGTACGTGGAGTTGTGTCCCGAGTACAGATCATATTACCGTCCATTCGGAATCGGCTATGAAATATATTTCCGGGTTTCCATCCAATATACTGCGAGAGTTGACACATCTCTCATTCATTCAATACCCACAACACACATCATACTCAAGCAAGATTTAACAAACAAGTAAAATATAATTCAAATAAATAACAAAGGTCCAATAAAGATGAGTGTGAAAAGTACCCTCAGGTCTAACCTTTTAGCCAACTTTCAGGCTTGCGTTTCACGGATGTCGGAAGGGTAAAACTCCTCAGCTTCTCCGGTTCACTGGTTCAGCGTCCTAGCTCATTGCTTTGCTGTTTTGCTTACGGTTCGAACTCCGTTCTGCTCCTGTTCGGCCTCTGCCTTGCTTCTCACTGCTCAGGCCACCTGTTCTAGCGTTTCAATGAACTATTCTAAGTTGTGTGGGTTCTTAGTGCAGTTGTGTGTGATTATTTTTAAGATTATGAATGCAGTTTTTATGTTACTGTTTTTAAGGTTTTTAGGGACTTTTAATAGGGTTTGGGATGCTGTTTTAAGGTGATTCAGGGGCTGTTTAGGCGTGTTTTAGGGGGCTGGTTTTGAGTGTTTGTAGGGGCTGTATATGGGGGATGTGTTCTCGGTGAAGGAGGGGAGTGTTTTGATTCGGCTAAGGGTGAGTTTTGTTTGTTTTAGATTCGGCTATGGTGGTTATTGGTGCTTTGGATTCGGCTATGAAAGATCCTTGCTTGTAGTGGGTTCGGTTATGGAGGAGATGGTTAGGGCTATTTGTTCTCTTTTTTGTGTATATGTGAAGTGTCTTGGGCGTGTATTAGAGAGAGTGGAGAGAATTATATGTGTCAAAGAGAGGATGGCTTTTTTTGTTAGCCTTGAGAAGGTTGGTGAATGGTTCTTTATATAGAGAAGGGCTAGGCTTGACAATGAGAGGGATTTGGTTAATTAAAGAGGGATTTGATTTGGTGTTGGATAAGGAAAGGATTAGATTGAGGGGGGACAAATCTTGGCTAGATAGGGAAGGTTGAATATTTAGTTTAAGTTGATTAGGCATACAATATTTTAAGTTTGGGAATAATATATTGGTTGATTGATTTTAACTAGGCATATCTTCTTTTTAATTTTAGTTTAAGTTTGGTAAATGTTTTATTTAATTGGTAAATGGTTTAAATATTTTATTTAATGTTTAATGTTTAAATTAATATTTATTTATTTAATTTGGGATGTGTTTTATGGGCTTTGGGGAGCTAAATGGGCTGGGGTGTGAGGCTAGCAGCAAAACCAGAATTACCGACACCGTTCGAACGCTTCCTCTAACGCGACACGAACGCCCGCAATCTGTTTGACGTTCGAACGAAGTAACGAACGCAGCACTAACGAAGACAGTGAGCTTGTTTATTCTGAATTTCCCCTTCCGATATCCGTTTCCCGCGGCTTCCGTGACTCAAAAGGTAGTGCCTCCAAATGAGACTCATCATCGGGTTTCACATGCAAAAATACAATGCCTACAGTTGTCAATCACTCAAAGTGACAAGACATCCATCACTTGAATGACGAGTGATGTGACGCATGATGTGACTTGTGGGCCGCACTTGAATTCAAAATGCGAGTGGGCCCGCAAACACTCCCGGGCTCAGGTTCACTACTTCCGAATTAACGAATTTTCCGTTGCGACATAATTAAATCAAATTTAATTAAATAATTATGCCTAGCAAAATTACTATTCACGTCGCTAGCGAATTAATTCTAAATTAATTCGTTCGCCCGAATTAAAATCTAATTTTAATTCCGCGTCAAAATCTAATTTCGTATAATATATCGAATATATTATTTTATCGATTAATTCCAAATTAATCGTTCTCTCTCTTTAAATAATATTTTATCCCAGATAAAATATCTCTGTAATTAATCTCAGGTAATTTTCTCTCTCTTATAATTAATCCCAGATTAATAAAGTGCGAGTCATACGTCATCGGTGAATCTTTGGGAAGCGACCCATGAGATTCCCGGATATGTTGGCAGTGAATCCGGTCGTCGGACTATCCGAACACGTACGTACCTTATACTACATTTTTACCGATTTACAAGACATAGTTGGCTTCTAGCAAAGCACCGTGCCTACCCAATTCTCCAGAAATATTCTTAAAAGAATATGTGATCTATATCAGACGTAGTATACGTAGTATTGTGTATTACGATCCAACATCGGATGTCACGTGCAAGGTCTGGGGCTGGAATTTTGTCTGCCCCGTACGAAGCACATATCGGATCTCTGGTAACTAGTCTCTATAATCGGATAAACATGACCTAGTCATAATATCCCGATAGCTGCAGCATAAAAGAGCACCAGTTCCGTATCCTACGTGATCATCATCTCCACTATGACTGAAGTGATACTTCCATCTTGACATCACACCCAATACACTATGATTCTCAATATACCCAAAAGAGGCGTACACAGAACCTGTTAAAGCCCTGGACGACCAAAACCAAAGCATATTGATTGTCGCAAGTATTATCGGTGCAAGTCTCAGGTTAAGACCAAATACACCTACCCTGATTCGGACTTCCATAGACACATAGTCATACTACCAATGGAATTCCGAGGGGTCTATCCAGAGAGAAGTTGTTTCCGTACCATCGGTAAACACAACCTCCTATTACACTTGCATGAGTATCTTATACCCAAATATATGAGAACTATGCCGTTATGCTCCCACAATGCGTACAAGTGTAATACTAGTCTATTCCGCATTATCGATGTCAAATCTCGATAATACTACGACTAGGGATATTTAATGATTAAACTTTCATGGATTGATACTGTCTCATATCATCTCAATCCGGAACTAATCATAAGGACCTTTTATCATTTATACATCTTGGTAATCTAATTACAAATGATAAAAGAGCAATTTCCTTTGTCACATAGTTAATTTGTACAACAACACCATGATATGTACAAATAGTGATGCTATGGGTCATAATTGTCCAACATTGAGTACCGTCACAATTGTAACATCAATTACATTACCGACTCTCAATCACATTTGTGACCTCGGTGACATTAGTTATCCTAGTCACATTATGGACTCTCAATCACATTGAGCACATGACCTCAATCATATTGCCGACTCTCGGTCACACTTATGACCTTAGTTACATTAATTATTTCAGTTATATTACTGACCCTGAGTCAGATTATTGACCCTCAGACATATTAAGAGCAATCACATTTATGACCTCAGTCATATTGTGATTGTGTTTTTTTACCGACGGTCACAAAATGACTATCAATTAGGTATGTGTCCGAGTGCTTATTTGTTTAGGCACATTCACTATGTGATCATAAGTGGTTTCATCTGCATAAAAAAAAAAGAGGAATTAATATTTAGTGGGCATTTAAAATAAAAATATATGCCTTCAAAGCGCAGTATTCAAATGGGAGATAAGGGGTTAAAATATATGACCCCAAGGGGCGTGACTTGGTAGTGTAGGGCTCAGGATCTCACCTTGAGGTCCTGGGTTCGAATCCAGGAAGCGTGTTTCTTGTAAGAGCCTGAAACAATCGAGGGTTTTACCTGTTCCGTTTAAGTTTGGAAGGGATGGTTTGACGACGGGATTTCCAACGATTTAAAAAAAAAAAAAAAAGTTAAAATATATATAGCCTTATACGCTATTTTTTTAATGTAAATAAAAAGGTTATTGTTTATGTGAACACTAATACTCTTTTTGATTTTTGCTTTACAAGGGCTTTTTACCAGGTTGGGGAGGGAAGTAGTTTTTTTTTTTTTTTTTTCAGTTTAGAGGTATTTTTTTTTTTATTATTATTTGTTTTTTTGGTTATGGGAAATATGATTTTTTTTAATAAATTCTTATTTATTTTATTATCAAGTTGTAAAATTAAAATAAAAAATTATTACAATAAAAATTAAGATCTCCTAATAAAATATTCTTTTTCTGATAATAAAATATATTTTAATCCCCATTTCTTTTAGAATTGCCTATTATAATCACAGAATTACAGTACCAATTAAAATAATAAATATATTATAATAAAAATATTATAAATGAAAAACATTTAAAATATATTATAATCTAATATCAAAATATGCAAAAATTATAATAAAAAAACATATTATAATCTTCATTTTTTTTTATAATTTTCTAGTACAATATTAATTAAAATAAAAATAAAAACATATTATAATTAGGGGTGGCAATTTGGGTTAGGATTCGTTTATTCGTTCAATTCGATTCGCTTTAAAGCGAATATGAGTTTGAAAAAATGGATTCGTTTAATAAATTGGTTAATTCGATTTGATTCGTTTATTAAACGAATCGAATACAAATTTAAGCTTGTTGATTCGTTTATTCGTTTAAGATTCGTTTTATTATTTTCTTTTATTAGTTATTGTTATTTTTCAATTAAGATTCGACAAATTATGGCTACTTACTATAGAAAAATAATATTGTCAATATTTGGTGAGGTATTTTTAATAAATCTATGTATTACATATTTTATATGGATATATTTATGAAAAATTAATGTTAATAAATTATGGTAAATTATGTTATTGAATAATATCATGACTAAACGAATTTGTATTTGATTCGTTTAATAAACGAATCGAATACAAATACTGATATTACGATTCGTTTAATAAACGAATCGAGTGCGAATTCATCACATTTTGATTCGATTCGTTTAAGATTCGATATAAATTCTATTCGTTGATTCGTTTTGCTACCCCTAATTATAATTACCCTTTTTACTCCGAAAAACACATAATAAAGACCATAATAAATTCACTTAATAATTCAAAAATATTTAATTCAACCCAAGTCATATACAAATACTTTCTTTCAAGAGGATATGTTATTACAAAGAAGCCAAACGCAATTTCACAAGGTTTATTTTTAATTTTTAATATTTTTTTAATTTACCTTATAAAATGATCAAATTTAGATACCAAAAAAAAAAAAAAAAAAAGATGTAGATACCCAAAATAGGAAAATACACATCAGGTTGATCTGATCGTAAACGAATGGACAGTAAAACTACTAGCAGCAGAGCGACAGCAACAGAAAGAGCAAAGCAAAGTATATTTGTGCAAGCAAGCAAAGAGAGAGCAAGCAGAACAAAATGTCATCTATCAAATACTGATACTATACAATTATTATGCAATGACATGTTGTTTTTCACTTTCTTGAATTTTCGGTGATCGATCTGCTTTTATTTCTACTTTTTCAATTTTAGGGTTTTGCTTTTCTCGTTATAATTGATTAGCTGAGTGCTTCTCATAAATTTGAATGCGATCGTAATAATTTCCGTTAAGTTGGATTTTGATCTGCCCATTTTGAACCAATAAGCTGCCCAGTTCTGTGATGGGTAAGGAAAATGTTCCACAAACGAACACTGGCGAAGTTTGCACAGGTGAAAGTGCAGAAGATTCGGTGGGTTTGCCAAGCTGCCGCGTTTGCCAGTGTGCTGAATCTGACAAAATGGGAGATGCTGCTTTAGCCTTTCTGGGTATTACTCCTCCTCTACCAGAACCCAAACCTGAAGCGGAAGCTCCCTGCAAAAGCATTAGCAATGGGGACATACAACAACCTGATGGTAAAAAGAATCTTGTCAATGAATCTGGCTTTGTAGAGTTCATTAGTCCTGATGGGGAAGTTTTCATTTGTAATGCTAATACCGACTTAGAGATGGGTCTGTGTCATAATCAGGACGCGCTTATTGAACTTGGTTGTAGTTGCAAAGGTGATCTTGCTTTAGTACACTATGCTTGTGCTCTTAAATGGTTTGTTAATCATGGATCCACCGCTTGTGAAATCTGTGGCGATTGTGCTAGAAATGTCAGGATTTCTGACTTCAAAAGGGTTCTGGTTGCATTAAAGGACTATGAAGCTTTAAGAAAGTGCACTGCCAGTGGAGAACCCAATCCTCCACAGGTGCATACTAGTTCCGGTGTTGATCCTGATGCTGTTGCTGCTATCAGACGGCAACGGCTTTGTGAGATTTCCTTGTGGTTTAGTCCGCATAGCAGTCATAATAACCATCATAATAGTAATTCTACTGCAGTTTCACAGGTTGTTTCCGAACAACCTTTGAATACTGTCAATGAAGATGTTGTCACTGCTGAAAATCCTGCAACCAAATGGGCCGTGGAAGGTACTGGGATTTTGCTTGCTACTGGGTTACTTACTGTCACGCTCGCTTGGCTTATTGCTCCTCGAGTTGGAAAGGTGTGTTGGATTAGGAATCATTATGCTTTATTTGGATTGTTTATAGATGGGCAACTTATACTTCTAAGTTTCTTGAGTATTATTAGGAAATGCTATTTATTTCGTTACACAAGATTTCGACCTGTTTAGTCGGAACTGGAACATTTAAATATAAAACATTAATATGACAAGTGTTGGACACATACATGATAAAACATGAATAAATATAGAACACATATATTGGTAGCACACCTTAGTGTTGGTTTGAGTTTGCATCTGCGCAAGCTTTTTATTTGTCTTCTCAGGAAGTGTTAATCTTGCTACAAATGTTTGTTTAATATCAGGTTATATCGCTTTATGTGCTGTATAATCCATCATGCTTGTCAATTAGCATAATTCTTATTGCCCAGCTATTGCAGTAGGCTTGATTAATAATCATTGTTTAACTCAATTATATGTTTATGAAGTGGAGTTGGATGAAGCGTTAATACTAGTTCATCCGATATTTCTTTCTAGGAAATCATTTACTAGCACTAGTCACTACAAACTTATGTGTGTTTGTATGTTCACACGTCAAAGTTTTCATTAAAGTTTCAACACTATCATGCCCTACTTTTTCGGCTTTATTTATATAGGCATATACTTATCAATATTAACTGTCTTAATTGGATGGAATGAAAAGACTTACTGTTTATAGGATTGAGATTAAACTTCTAGCACTAGAAGTTTATAGGATCAGTGATCAACTGTCATTAGCTCCTCTTTCTTGGAGATTAAGACCATTTTAAATAGGTTTTTCCTTGGTGTTTTATCAATTCTTTACCAAACATATCATAAACGTAAATTCTTTGCTTATAAGTGGAAGTTTTTTTAAGGAGTTAACCTCCTTGGCTCCTTTCATCCAAAAAAAAAAAAAGAATATTAGTTCTGTGCTTTATTCTTCTATTTTGAAGTTTGATGTATTAATTTTAGGCAATTTTAATACTAATGTCATTATTTTTTTTCTTGTTTCTGTGTTTCGAGACTTCTATATATTCTATCAAGTAGGGTTGGATCATATTTATTGGCCTTTGTAGTGTTACTATATATCAAAGTAGAAAAGGAAGTCGTTAGTCCTGGAAATTACCATGTAAAAATCTAAATTTATTCTTTTGTATTTTGTGATAATGCAAAATGTCATGTTCTTTATTCTCCATGGTTCTGTATGTTTTGTCTGATAGGCTTCACTTTGATGTGCAGAAAACTGCTAGAAGTGGTCTTCATATTCTCCTTGGAGGCATGTGTGCTTTGACAATTGTGGTCTTCTTTCGCTTCGTAAGTAGCATAGATCCTGTTTCATTTGGTTTGCATTTCCTGCATATTATTGCATTTGATCTGACTCAATATAGGTTCAGTTAAATATATTTTTTAAATGTTAACTTACCAAGTTTTTCTATTCTGAAAAAGCAAATGAGAAGATGAAACATACAAGGGTTTAGAATGGGCTTTAATTGCTATGGCTGTGTTTACGAGCATTACTTATTTTTCCTTGCATCAGTGGCATTATTGGAAAATTAAGCTTACTTGTGTATGATTTTAATTTTTGGTTTGTCTGGAAGTAACCTTTAGGGAAAACTTGATTCCAACTTGTTGGTGATTTTAATTATTTAGAAAGCATCTAATTTATTTAAGGTTCTGTTACCCTGGTATTTGTAGAACTTAATCTTATCCTGGTGATTTTTTTATAGGAAACAAGAACTTTATTACGAAAAATGAGAATTACAAAGCAAGTGGATAAGAAATCCACTAAAGTAGAAAGGAAAAATAGCTTAAAGGCAATTATAGACCCTAAAACAACACCAATGTTCAAAAATACGGATAACGCCTCGAGACGGTCGGCCATTGAGGCGTAAGACGGACCGCCTCGAGGTGGTAAGGCGGACGCCTCAAGCCGAACGTCAAAAAAAATTAAAATCATAAAATTAGCATAATAAAAGCATCAACAAGTCCAGAACACATTCATTTATGCATCCATCATAGTATGTTCAAAATACAACTGATAATTAATCCCTAAATATGACCTAATTTTAATACCCATACAAAATTGACCTAATTAAAAGCACATGCTCGTGAATTGAACTTTATCATTTTAATACCCATACATAATAAACACAAAATTGAGAGAGTTGTAAAGCACATGCTAAAATGGCTATTTTAGAGGGGAAAAATCAGTTGTAAAATCTGATTTGTGCAAGAAAGAGAGAGCTTACATTCGTAGGTCACAAAATCTGAAACCGAGAGAGAGAGCTTCGTGAGAGAGGCAGAGAGCTGTGTGAGAGAGGGCCAAAATTCTCAATTTTTATTTATTTTTTTATATTCACCCCTAAATGATGACGTTTTGGAGGTAAAAAGAACCATTGTATTTGGCTGCGCCGCCTCACGCCGCGTTGGATTGAAGCGGCATGAGGTGGTCGCCTCACTCGCAACGGTGCCGGAAAACATGAAAACATGCTAGAGGCGGATGCCTCGATGCTCGTGGCGACTCGGCGCTTCTTGCCGTATTTTAAAACAATGAACAACACAGCTTATCACTTAGACAACTACTGCTTTCCAATCTCTAGAAATTGTAGACAATGAAATTCCTTTGAAATGGTCTGAAACTGAAGCCCATAAAGAAGCTAAAAAATGCACTCTATCCCAAAGCTCTGAAACTTATGCCCCTTTGTCATCTTCAAAAGTTCTTTTATTTCTTTCTGACCAAATAACCCATAAAATATACATGATACCACATTTCTACAAAGTCTTTGCTCTCTTATTTTCCATGATACATTATCTATTTTTAATAGATATATATGTGAAACTCCAGCTGAAACTGATCGAATCATCATATTTGGAATAAAAATATTCCTAATATGCAAAAATAAACTTAAAGAAACAAAGTTTGATAAGCAGACAATGGATGGAAGAGAATAACCTTTTAAAAGGTTAAGAGCGTTTCCATTAATTTTAAATAAACAATTTTACAATAACTGTACTTTATCCCTGTTGGGTCATCTGATTGGGGAAGAATCGAGTTGAACTTTTGCCGATTAATTGCTAGATTCTGTTTCTAATCATTGTTCAATGTTTAAGACCACATGATAAAATTAGCAACCGATTGTTTTCCTTATAAAAGTTAACTTTTTGGTACAATTAATAAAATGAATTCAGTGAAGCCAAGAGATTTCATACCTGCTGCAAAATCAAAATTCAAAAAGCTAAATAATGAGAAAATTATTCATGAGATGACTGAAGGGGTAGTGTCTTAGTTAGAGGTGAATGAGGTTTCTCTGATCTCCTAGATGGCAATCTGAGAAATAGACAATTTATTCTTTAACTCTAAGAAATATGTAAAGTGAGAATCCTAAGCCAAAAAAGAGGGCAAACTGTTTTTTACATTTCCATTTCAAATATCCTTCCTGCTAAGCTACACTCATCTGGTGGCTTAATATGAACAATTCCATATTTAAAAAATATTTCATTATCCTGTTGGTCCAAGGATTAGGACCATTTCTCTTTAGAACTTGAAAAGACCTCATAATATTTTTGTTGTGTGAGCATTTATAATGAAACCTGTAATCTTATGCCGTCTGTACTCAACCAATCATGTAGCAAGTCTTAATGGAATCGATTTTAATGTTATTAGTGTAACTATCTTTAGGATCATAATATTTTTAAGTAGTACTTAGTCCAAAGCCCGCGCGATGCGTGAGTTCATTTTGATTTTATATGTATGATTTGTCATTTTCATTAATCTCCCTTAAGTATTACCTTATTAATAGGTATAATCATAACTATTTAAAATCCCATTAGACCATTTTATAAATATCTATATAATAAAGGAGAATGGTGTTGGAGGAAAGAGAGTGTATCCAACGGCTCTCTTTATATGGCTTAATTGACGGCCCAGATCATTTCATTGGTAATTGGAGGAAGAGAGTGAATTGATTGATGTAAATGGTCAAAAATTTTCAAATTAAAAAATAGAAAGTTAAAATAAAATCATTTAATTAAAAAATAAAATCATTTAATTTTGTAACACCGTGCCGTAGGCACGGGCAAATACTGTAACACCGTGCCGTAGGCACGGGCCAAATACTGTACCACCGTGCCGTAGGCACGGGCAAAAACTAGTTTACATTAATAGCTAAAATTGGCTCACATAACTCAAGAGTGATGATAAAACAACAATTATGTACAACCACCCAAGAGCCGGTGTGTGTTGGCAAATTGACCGCACTTCAGTAAATAGCACCGCCCTTATAGTATATAAATTCCTATCTACACAACAAAACAATATAACAACAACATTCAACATTAATATACACATTTACACCTGAATCACATAAGCATGTAAGTAGTTAATTTAATTGTTTAAAAAAAAAGGAAAACAAAAAAAAGCTAGCAACCTTTCTTAGATAGCCTAGCGTTCGAGTTTTGCCCTTTGTACGGAATCCAAGTTTATAATCAAATATAAAAACAAAAACAAATAGGACAAGGATAACATATTAAAAAATATATATATCATAGATACGCAATATGACAATAATTGATTATATGATTATAAGTGATTGCGAAATTGTTACCATAAAGAGAAAAGAGCTTGTTTAATTAGCTTTAATCTTCCGCTAATTTGTTCAGATGCAAACTGAGTAGGATGAATTGAAACATTATGTTTGAAATAAACCAGTTTGGCACCTTCTGGTTCGCTTGGGGAGCTTCTCTTGCTCCTATTGCGCCTCATAATGCTTGAAGATCCCTATTTACACAAAAAAAAAAAGAAAAAAAGAAAAAAAAAAAAAAAAACCTAAATCAGCAAAACGATATTCTTCTGTCCGATGATAAAATTGATCATCATTGTGTTGTTTCTTGTTTCAATGATATCATGCGATGGGATTGAAAATGGGAAAAAAAAAGTCTTCACAAAGATGCTTTTTCGTTTTGTTAGTAGATTACAAAAGACCAAAAGTTTTTCGTTTTTTTGCCTTGCCTTGTAAATTTTTAAACAATGGTTTGAGAGAGGGATAGTGATAAGATCATCTGATTGCTTCCTTCACTTGAATTTTGGATAGTCTTCGGATCAATGGTAGAGAAAAAATTTGTAAGAATCCTTCCAGCTTCAAAACAGATCCAGATAAAAAAATTAGACCTTTATTTTATTCATCAGTACTTGAACAGACAAATAAATGAAACTTTCATCTTTAAAACATCATTACATAAATTCAATGTAACTCTAGCTTTTATAAAGGGCATGACAAAGATGACTCAACTAAGTGAATTTCCTCCTTTTCAGGAGAGAGCTCCAAAAAAGAGTGAATTAAGCAGAAAGCTGCATTAACATTAGAAATATAGTAGTAGCATAGATTGATGCGCAACCAAGTTATAGTTTTTTTCCACAAAGGTTGTTTCCAATGTTCGAACCCACGACCAAACAGATAGCAAGTTAACACTCGAGTCTTGACCATCGCACTAGGCACGATCTTCCCCTGACCTTTCTTGTAGTGGGAGCCTTGTGCATTGGTTATGACATTTTTTTCTATCTATCTGCGGTGAAATTCAAAATTCAAAATACGAATAGATTTGGTGATAGGGATACAATGACTGATGATTGATGTTAATAACAAAAATGCCTTATTAAGGTGTTAATGGTTATGATTATTAGCAAATATTAGTATAAAAGATGCGCTATTTTAGCTATGTGGTATGGGAAAATTTACCCAAACAATAGTGGAAGAGATTATCTTATGTAAATACATTAAGATGGACATGCCTGATTGGTATAGGGGTGTAAAGAGAGACATACATTGGTCCACATTATAGTACTTACCATAGTTCCCTAGCAAGATAAATCAGGGGTCATAAAAGGAAGTGCTCTCAATGGGAATTCACATAGTTTATATTGTTGTCACTCGTTAGGCTGAATTCTAGCTGAACTGTGGGAGCATGGACGTCAAAGGTACTTCTTTGTCAGTAATCCTCTGTTTCAGGACTTTGCTAATCTAGGAAAATCCGCCAATTCTAGTTGAACTTACTTAAATAGGGGAGCTAGAAGCTCAAGATCTCATGAAGAAAAATAATCACCTTAATGTGTGTGATCTGCTAGGATATCCCTTACAATTTCAGTTGAAGATATAGCTCGTCAACATGGTAAATTTTTACCACAAGATTCCTGTGCTGGAATATTGTCTTGCATGTGGATTTCTCTAGAAAAGATTATAAGCATTTGGGACAAATCACTTGGAAAGAATAGGCAAACGATGGTTGTTTCATTATGGGAGAGAGGCTCATTCTGCCCAAAAAGAAAAATTTCCTCTCGACTAGCAGCGATCTTTTCGTTTCAAACAATTTTTACCATCTGAGTCCAAATTTTTTGTTTATTTAGCTCACAAATATATGTATAGAAAGTTGGCTGCTGTCTAATTATTAGCTTTTTGTTGGTGACCTACTTAATTGAATGTTGTAGTAATCTTCAGTGTTTAAGCATATAATGTGTTGTTTTCCTCTCTGTGCATTATGATTATGAATTTGGTTCTCATTTCACTTTATTTTTCATTTTTCTGGAATTTGGATCTGAGTATCTCGCAGACATGGGAAGAAACTGATAATTGTCTTACCACATGTTCTTTTGAAACTTGCAGTTTGTGCTTACTAGAATCAAGTATGGACCTGCACGGTACTGGGCTATCCTTTTTGTCTTTTGGTTTCTTGTGTTTGGTATATGGGCTTCACGAGCTCATGGTGCTCATACAACATGATTTGTTGGTATATTCTCGATGCATATATAGTCTTCTGTATGTTTTTGTCCTGTCAAATGTCTAATGTTGTTCAGATAGTAGTCTTTTCCAAATTGTAAGATGCCATGTGCAACTTAGGTTTTTAGATCTCGTCACCTGTATTTGTCATGTAAAATTTGAGATGTGGACATCATTATTTTTTTTTAAAATGGTAATATAGCATAAAATGACCCTTCAAGGGGGATAAGATTGTGGCATATATTCTTGAAATCGTTGCTATCTTATGGATAGGTATGTGCTCTCCCTTGACTATGAGAGCCGCAAGCAAGTAAACATTTGTTTGCAGAAGAAAGGAACAGCCTGGGTTTTGGAATTAGGATCAAGGTTCTTAAGGGAGTAAGAATGCCTTGACATGAAACCCTTTTCAATTTTCTGAAGGAATTGTACTTTATCCCCTATAAGACTACTAATGTTTTGGTAAATGGTTTAGGAATGAATGGCCAAACAAGATGCACTCAGAATTAGGTTTAAAGATTTGTTGTTTTATGGTTCATGCTGTTATAGTTGCTAATTTATCTGTTAATTCAATGAGTTGCGATGATTGACATTGTAGATTCGTCAAATTTCTTAGAAATGTCTTCAATAGGTTTAACTTGGATGTCATACTCATAGCAATTCTTTGTTTTCTTCTCCTCTTTTGCTACTTTGTCTGTAAAATAGTGTCCGATATTTTTTAAGGTTTTAGCTGAGATCATGTTATATTTTTTTGGGTGCCGTAGCATTTTTTTTTTTTTGAAACGTTGGAAATCCCGTCTCCAAACCATTTCTTACGGGCTTAAGTAAAGCATATAAAATCCCTTACTGTTTTAGGTTCTTACAAAAAACACATTCTCTGGATTCGAATCCATAACCTCAATATGAGATCCTGAACCCTATACTAAATGCAGAAGCATCAGAAATCTGGGTAATGTTTTTTGACTCTTTTGTCAAGCGTAGTAGCATTTTTTCATGAAGACTCAATTCTTAAAGTGCAAAAGAAATTCTAGGGAAAAAAAAAGGTGCATTTTGCTAGATGACAAGATATTGAATGCAAAAGCTTCAATCTATGAAATAATGATTTATTCATTGGATAAATTACAATAACTTTAAAAGAGTCTGTGTAGTTGAACTTGTCTCTCTCATATAATAGGAAAAAAGGCTTTCTTTTCTCGTTGAGGCAAATATGCCATCCTCCGTAGAAGAGCTTCCTGAGCAAACAAAATAGATATATGTTGTATTTACTTAAAGGCAATAAAAATGGGGAATGTGAATCATTCCATTAATGTCGTTTATTTTCTAAAATTTAATAAAAATAAGAGTGAGAATGGGAATAGGGTCTATATATTTAGAAGTGAGGAATGAGAGTCTTATTCTCATCATCTTATGGAATGAGATTCTTATTTCCATTATTGATGAGAAATTATAATATTGTATCTAAAGTAATTAATTAATATTAATTTATAAATAATAAATAAAATATATTAATATTTAATAATAAAATAATATTTAAAATTTTAATAAAATAATACATTAATATTTAGTAATTTAATACATTAATAAATAATTCATAAAATAATAATTAATTAATACTTAATTTATAAATAATAAATAAAATATATTAATAATTAATATTCATCAATAATTAATAATAAAATGATATTTAATATTTTAATAAAAAAATAAAAAAATAAATTAACATATAGTAATTTAATACATTAAAAATTAATAATAATATGTAATAAATTAATATATAATTATAACTAAATGTATTTTTGTAACTTGCTAACAATTCATTCCGATTACTAGAAAAAGTAAACACATCAATGATAATATTACTTCATTCTGATTCTGATTCTTAAGTAAACAACTTATTTTGATTCTGATTTACCATTCTTAATGCAGCCCATTCTGATTCTATTTTATTCCGATTTCATCTCATTTCGATTAGGGGTGAGCAAAATCGGTTTCGGTTTCCGCATGGAACCGGAACCTACCCGAAAAAAATCGGTTCCTAACTAAGTGAAATCGGAACCTGCCCAATTAAATAAAGTTGGCATTTTTGGGAGCATAAGCGCTGCCCTGACCGTGAGGACTCCTTAATACTGTTAGCGATAAAGTCGCATGATGGATTTCGATGATGCAACATGAGTGAAGACTTCGACGCACAACAGCGAGACATAACAAAAGGAGGTCAAAGCACAACGGTGATGAAGAGCGAAGAATGTGAAGAATGGCGCATATTGAAGAATTTATTAGAAGTCTTAACTTATGGATCTAATTGTATTGTGAATTGATTATTCAAGTACCTAAGCTCATAAGAAACATGCACATTCACTTAGATGCATTAAACTCATGTATAAAATGCCTTAAAAATTCACATATATATTTTTGGTACAGAGACCGACATATCAGTCCCTTACCGGTCCCCATACCGGTGAGATGCTCTGTTTTACAAACTCACTGGAATCAGCACATACCAAATCGGTCATTATACCGGTGAGCCTAACTGCTACTTCCTTACTGGAACCGGCATGACCTAAACCGGTCTTCATACCGGTACCCATACCGGTCAGCCATGCATATTACACAGTCACTGGAACCGACATGGACTAAACCGGTCACCATACCGGTTACCATACCGGCCCCAAACAGTAATATAGCCGTTGAGAGCCGTTACTATGCCAGACCAACATACCGGTGTCAGAGACTGGCATACCGGTCTCAGATTGGGAATTGGGGGCTGCCTTGTATTTTATTATAAATAGAGCCTAAATTCATTTTTTGCTTTGTTAGAGAAAAAAATGAACCTTCATATACATTCTACTAAAGCAAAAACATGAGTGTTTCAAGAACCTTCATATTCATATACACTCACACATCAAGCTCACACACTACACCTTCATATACATTTGTAGTGAGCTTAGATCACTTGGGTAAGCAACTCACACAATCTTCTTTATTTTTGTGAGTGCCCAAGTGTGTTTTACAAACTTCTTATTTAAAACACTTGTGGTTTGAGAAATCCCATCATTTGGGTAATTGTAAAGGTTCGTGAGTGACCGTTGTAGAAAACTCATTATAGAGGTTTTTGAGTGAGCCTAATTCTAAAACTCAAAGTGTAAAGGTTTGGAGTGAACTTCGGGTAAAACTCTTGGTTGCAGGTGACTCACGGCAAAAATCGATTGATAGTGGAAATCTTCAAACGCGACTTGGGGGAGTAGACGTAGGCACTGTTGGCCGAACCACTATAAATCACGATGTCATTTTCTCTATCCCTTAAACTCTTTACATATCACAAGTTTTATTTATTACATGCTTATTGGTTAGAAACTTGCATATAGGTAATTTGTTCCAATAGAGAAAATTGACCATAAACTTAATTGGTAAAATAGCTTAAAATCGGCAAAGATTTTTAATTCTGCATATTTAGGCCATGACCCAATTCACCCCCTCTTGGGTATATAGAGATTGTTTGTTGCTAGTGCTTGTAGGTAATTTCAATTGGTATCAGAGCGAGGTTTTCTCAACAAAGACCTAACCGTCCGAGAATCGATCATGGCTTCTACAAGCAACTCGTCAAATCTTGCCGAGAGATTTTCAATTACAAGACCTCATTTCTTCAACGGAACCGATAAAATTATTGGAAGATGAGGTTTCTTAACTACATTTTAGTCGTAGATACACAATCCTTCAAGGTGATCAGACGATGTGTAAAAATTTTGATGAAGAGGGATAATAATGGTGTGGAGATTCCTAAGCCCCATATTGAGTGGACCGATGAGTTGCACAATGCTCCACAAATGCTAAAGCACACAACCATCTCCTATATGCCATTGATCGTAGTCAAATTAACAAGCTTCTGGAATTTGGAAATGCACATGACCTATGGAAGTCACTAGAAATGATCAATGAGGGCACAAGCCAAGTGAAGGAATCAAAGATCAACCGGTTCATGTGCGAATTGAATAGTTTCAAAATGGAATTCGGGGAAGAGATTGATCACATGATTTCGAAGTTTACAATCATTATAACCATCTAGGTGCTTTGGGGAAAATCATTGGGCCAACCGATCAAGTGAAGAAAATCCTTAGGTCACTCCCTAAAGAATATAGAAGCTACACCTCCTCCATTAGAGACGCAAACGACATGAACACCTTAAAGTTAGATGATTTGGTCGGAAAATTACTTGAGTATGAATTGGAGATCAAAATGGATCAAAATGAGGAAGATGAGAAAAGAACAAGGAGAAATATAGCCTTGAAAGCAAGAAAAATAGACGATGCTAGCTCAAGTGAAGAAGATAGTGATGATGAGTGATAAGAACTTGCCTGGAACCAGCCAAACAAACCCCTCCACATGTTCTAAGCCCCAAGAACCGCAAATCTTGATTTTGTAAGAACAAAATCCTTCCAATATCAAGTCCAACCCTTAAGGAACCTTGCTCTTAAGAACCTTTCTTTACTTCTTTGGACAATCTTGAACAGCGATACAACGCCACAACTCTTGCCACACGTTGATAAGATTTTGTTCCGTAGAACCAAGGAAGAATCCACTCCCTCAAGATGACACAAGTCACTTTGTTTTGTAAAAAAATATGTTCTTAATTAATTATCAATTACAATGAATAATGCCCATTTAAATAAGTGGTTAACCATAATTCTACCCAAATATAATAAAACCTTAGTAAACAAAACCCAATAACACATAAAATACTTTAAAATTTCATACATGGGCTTCCTAATTTAATTAAAATGTAGCCCAGCACATAACCTTAAAAATATGAAACATAAAAGCTGTAGGGATAATTTGCGTCCGTATTTGGACCACGACGGGATCCGAAATGGACTTGGATGTAAACTACAAAGTTGTAGATCCATGAGTCCTCTTTTCAATGCAACTTGAATCACTGGAATCAGACATCGGATGAGAAAGTTACATCCAAAATATGAAGCATGCGTAAATCCCGTCACTACTAATACACCATTCAGAAATTAAACCCGAAATCAATCAAGGCAACCCATGTACGTCCAAGACCCATTCAATTCTTGCCTTAGACATAATAAATCCTTCATATAAAGTCTCATGCATGGACCAAACTCCAAAACCCAAGGAATCTTCCAAATCCACCAAAAATGCCCAAATACACCAATCTGACCAAGTCATGCAATCAGCCACAATTTCAAGTTAACTTGGCCCAACAAACAGAGCTCATTCTGGATCACATCATTATCCCTCTCTTGAATAGGATTCGACCTCGAATCTGTGCCCGAATCATAGAGAGTAATGATAAAATCAATTGGATGATTATTCTGGAACAAAGAAAAATCACATGGAATAAAAGTGTCAATGCTTGTGTACTATTCCCTCTTGCCCATACTCTTCCGCAAAATCTAATTGTATTGCATTCACCACCCTAATGAGATTCCTAATTAAGTTCACACTCTTAATCTCATTCACAACAAATTTTACATGTTTAACACTCACAAAAGTCTCACACGTGTTTACCCATGTATTTCCCGAGTCACTACTCTCATTTGGATGATCAAAACTCTCAACACATTGGACTACACATGTAATTTCATCAATACAGTTAGCCATGCATTGAGCTTCGAATTTATCATCACTAGCAACAGCTAAGTCATCCACCTCAACAATAGCAACAACCTCCACATCACACTCACTCATCACTACTTGTTCACTCACTACCATGCCCATATTTTCTTCTTTTACATTCATAATTTTCTAAGCACTCGACAACTCTTTCTTTTTTCCTCTTTTCAACCTCACTTCTTCTCTTCATTATTAATTGATTTTTATAGGTTTATTGAGGTGTTAAAAGAGAAAGAATCACTGACCTCTGTTCCGTGACATAAATGTACCTACTCATCCCAACATGATGCCACACTTGTCTATCATACTTCCATAAACCACCCAACAATATGTGACAATCAAGCATAGGCACCATATCACATAATACCTCATCATGAAACCTCATAGTAGTAAATACAACCATAATTTGATACTCCACCTTAACCGCAGAACAATTAGGCAAACCCCATAACATATAAGTGTCGACCCTGTATTTTTGCATGAAGCCTAATGATGAGCCTCGTATGGAAAGTCGCGAGAAATGAATGCCGGAAGGAAAAACTCCAAAATTAGCACCTCATTGGATTCGAACTCGTTCAGTCAGTTTTTTTTTCAAACCTTAGCCTCGGCACAAAACCCTGCAACCTATGAAAGCCAATCCATGCAGCACACGCCCAAGGCCCACACAAATCCCATTCACGCCCAAGCGTTCCCAAATAAAAAAATCCCATGTAAAACACATGTAAAAAATCCTTCAAATCACATTCCAATTTAACAAGATATGAAATCTCATCCTCACCAAATTTAGAGATTTTGTTCCCTAAATAAATTAAGAAAATATCTCCCATATTTATTTGATCTGTTTCCTTGATTGAAGATCCATTGAAAGCATTATAAAAAAAAGGCCATTACCAAACCCTAAAAGACTCTCTCTCTCAACTCTCTTTTCTTAGACACACATACACGGCAGTTCACAATTCATAAAAGAAACATAAGACTCTCTTTCTAGGCCCCACACACACACATACGGCAAAACACACATGCCACACACACACAGAAAACATACAGGCCACACACACACGGGGCAAAACACACAAGCCACACACACACGTGAATCACAAACACAAAGCAAGAAACACACACACACGTGAATCACAAACACAAAGCAAGGCACACACACTCGGCATCAGCACAAAACAAGACACACACACACACACACATCATCAACATAAAACAAGACACACACACATGGTATCAACACAAAACAAGACACACACGACAAACACACACACATGGCAGAAGCTGAAACAGTGAGCATAAAATAACCAAATCAGCCACTAAACAACCAACAACAATGACCAAAAACCAATCACCAAACAACACCCATACCGTGAACCAAAAACACCCCAAAACCAGCAGTAAACCGAAAACAAAACAGCCCAAAACCGTAAAGAAAATAGTCCCAAAAACAGACACAATCATCGAAAAACACCCCAAACCAACAGTCCAAAAAATAGTAAACAGCAGCCCAAAAACAGCGACCAGCAACTAGAAACAGCAAAGCTTCA
This sequence comes from Zanthoxylum bungeanum, assembly GCA_019454045.1. Lineage (NCBI taxonomy): Eukaryota > Viridiplantae > Streptophyta > Magnoliopsida > Sapindales > Rutaceae > Zanthoxylum > Zanthoxylum bungeanum. Next base: position 62,576 of record SKCR01042146.1, read on the forward strand.
ATCCTGCCGGCGATGGCCTAACGCACTTTCAAGAAAGGAACTTAAAAGGTAAAACCTGAGGGCACCTTATTTATTTTTATAGTTCCGGACACGGCATGCCGGGCTAGATGTGAAATACGTCTAGCCGGGTATGCGAAGTCCTACATTAAATATGGCCAAATTTCTGGTCACATTATTTTCCTCTTTCTGTATTTTATTATTTATTTTTATCTATTCTGTTATTTATCCTTTTTTATTTATTCATTCATCGTTATTTATTATTTCGCATTTATTTTGTGTTATTTATCTTTTTACTTTTTATTCGCTTTTATTGTCATTTTAATATTCCGCTTTTACTTTAATTTATGTTTTGCTATATTATTTCACATCTACTTTCATTGTATTAATAATTGTGTGTGCTATCCCTTGCGGTATATCGGATGGAAACCTAGACATAAATTCCGTAGCTGAATCCGCATGGATGGTAGTGAGGTCTGTACTTGGGATACAACGCCACGTACCGCTCGGGAAATATTCACATATGCGTGTTTATGTCATTATTGGTGCTATTTTCGTAAGAACGTTCGAACACGTTTTCAAATGCAACTCGAACATATGCCTTCTGCCTCACTCCGTTCGAACGCGTTTACGAATGCTACATGAACCTGCACACACTGGACAACCTCATTCTTTATATTTCATGCATTTTTATATCTTAAGTTATTTATTTTGCATTATGTGTATGGGACTGATTATTTACGTTTACTATTGATGCTTTTTCCTGCTTTTGATTATTATTATAATTTTCATTATCATATTTCTTTATTTATTATGCTTTTGGAACTATTTATTTGCTTTCATTATTTCTATTAATGTACATGGGTGTGCGAATTTGTGTTTATTTGAATTATCTTGCATGAACTGCATAAGACTTGGCTATACTATTGTTTGAACCTGTCCATTATACTGGCATAAGTAAAGGACCATTCTGAACCCAACAGTTTGAAGTCTTTCCTTGCGAGGGGTGAGTGCGGCCTTAAATCATTTCCCAATTCACACTGGGTGGCGACTCCTTTATTCTACGATTTAGTCCCCCGCGGACTACTCCGTACTCTCTACGGGCTACGAGCCCAATAGTGTCATGGTCGCCGAACATCATAGGCATAACGGTAAACCTCGCTTCGCTCCTACAGATGGAGACTCTACTGGGGATAGAGAATCGGCCCAAAATAATGCCTTGTAGTGTCCGTGGCTTTGGCTTTGGTTACCCAAGTCTCATATATTTTGCATAGCCTTATTACCCTGATGGTGTCATGTATCGTTAAGTCGCTTTCACTCAAGGCGGCGGATTGTTATGTGGCATCATCACTCGTTGGCACGTACCTTATGGTATAAAAAAGGCGCGCTCACTTGGTCGCTCTAACCCTTGAGTGGGGAGACCTAGTTGTGAGTAACCCTTCGCCGGCGGGAGCCTTTATCCGTACCCTTATAAGCCTACATATGAACCATAGATGTCATATAGAAACTACCCTTATGCTTGTGTTTGGGACCATTATCATTTGAATCATTTAGACCTCTCGTCATAGGATACGAACTTGTTGGGCCACTTAAACTGGGACAAGTTTGCATCTTATGATGGTTGGGCCAAAAGTTTTCAAAATGACGATGGCCACCTTGTGTTTGGGCCCCCTATCATTTGAAGCTGTTTAGCCACCTTATCACAAAAGTGTAAACCTGTTGGGCCTTTTCAACTGGGACAAGTTTGCACCTCGCGATAATCTGATTGAACACTTTAAAATGATAACAGACCAACTTGTATGAAAACCTTGATGGGCTTAGAAGGTCCAAACATGATCCGAATATGCCAAGTGCATGAGTCTGATATCCGCACTGGCATTCATCCAGGAAAGGTACGCCTTGTTATGACATATTTGTATACTTTTGGATATCTCCAAGTCCATCCCCACAACCATGATTACCAAGGGCCCAATTCGTCATTTTTGGACAATGGCATGATACCCATAATAGGCTTAGTCAATATTGTAAATGGGCGGTCTTTGTCTGTTACTGATGAAAAGGGACTGAGGTAGCCAAGGTTCACCTCTGTAGCGTATGAGAGAATGATTTTGTGTACCCCACATTGGTGCATAAAATAGGCCATACTTAGGGCAGAAATGGACTTACCGCGAGTGTGGGAGGAATAAGGTCGGAAGGATATATGATGTTTTGATAACCATATGCATCTCATGCATCGCATGCATACACACATCATGCTAACTCATTTTCTTAACAGCCATCATAGATATCCGTTGGGTTAGAGAAGAAGGAAGACTTGTCAAGAAAATGTTATCAAGCATGAATGCGTCAGGCAGTGAAGGTTCCCACATGGATCAATTGGAAACTGACATCACCAAAATTACCGAGCAACTACAAACTTTGACAAATGCTATGGCCAGTTTGACCGTACCCCGTACAGCCAAGAACAGAAAGTTTTACGGCCGGAATTGAAATACCATTGGGGGGCCTTCAGGGACCAATCCTGCTCCTTCTGAGGTCGCCGCTATCAGAAACAAGCGATTCTCCAATTTTGGTAAACCTTTGTCAAAGGTGTTTGAAGAGCTGAAGAGGCAAGGACTCCTAAATCCCTTAGAACCTAAACCACTTCCAAACCCTGTGCCACACTACCTCGACCTAAACCTATGCTTTTACTTTCATCAGCAAAAGGCCAAAAAACTGACAACTGCACCCGCCTTAGGCATGAGATCCAGGACCTCATTGACACCCATAAAATACCCGACCCGGAAAAAGAACAACCCAACATACACAGAAACCCTCTACCTAACAACTACTCCGTTCTACCACCCACTTACATGATCAACTCCGGCATGCCCAAAAGCTTTGTCCTCCCAAACTCTCAACCATCAGGCTTCTTGTATGGGGATACGAGATAGCACCAGTGAAGATAAAACAGAAAAGAAAAAGAAAATTCAGCCAGAGAAAAAAAGATTGTTTATTTTTAGTCCTTAATAGTAAGCATAAGTCCAATGATGAAATTGTTTGCTTCAGGATGAAATCTTAGAAACGATAAGTTCTTAATGTACTTTTATATGATACTTTGAGTAGTTGATCTATGTTAGACTCGTAAGCACTTAATTATAGGTTTTTAATAGTGAAAACCCGAGTAGTTGGCGAAGTGACTAGTTGAAGAAATTACACGTCGATGAATGACCGTCTTCTTAGATGTCTATCATGATTTGCTTGTGTTATGATGTGTGGTATGGTTGAAAATAAAAGAAAAGTCTCTAAATAAAAAAAATTAAACCGATAAGCATTAAGCTACCCATGGGCCAGTACTAGGACCACCATGAGGAGAAATGCTACCTTAAAGGGTAGGTGTGTTGAAAAATAAAAGAGACAAAAGAAAAGAAAAAGAAAATCATACCATATTGAGCACATAAAAAGAAATTGCAGAGCATAATTGAGCCTGTAATATAGTATGTCGATATGGAATGCCACATCACATAGTGGCAGACAATGAAGTCCAATTTCAGGGAGAAGGCATATTTCGAAATATGAGAATCGGAAGACATGATCCCAAAATGATGAGGCCACTTTCACAAAGACGTAATCCACTTTGACCCAGTGCAGATAGCGAAGAGCAGAAAGCTGAGCCAGGTCTGGGGGCGACCAGTCTACCATCCCGCGGATAAGGGACACAACGAGACCTTGAGCAATGAGACCAAAGAAAACTAAGCAATCACCAGAGTAGAATTGACAGGAGGAAACTGTAAGCAGGCCCATGGGGCGACCAAAGACTTTTACAGGAAAATGGCACCAAATGCCAAGAGGATTCCTAAAGAGGTGAAGAAAAACCTATAGCACGAGGAATGCCTAATCAAGGACGACATCAAGCCAACAAGACAAAGAAAACCCATCGGAATAGGGATTTCATCCATGCATACATGCATACATGTCTCATACACACAATTTTTGTTTATGTTCACAGGCTTTGAAGAAAAAGAAAAGTGGCAAGGACGAGCAACTCCTCGAGAATGAGGACGAGCAAGGGGCGAAGTGCCTTACCACCACTATCAACTCAGTACAGTTCAGGAATGAATCCTAGGGGTCAAAGCACTTCGCCATCAACTCAACTCAGTTCAGGATCAAAACCCAGAGATCAAAGCATCTCACACTCGGTGGTTCGGGAACAAAACCCATGGGTCAAAGCACCTCGCCATCAACTCAATTCAGTTTGGGAACAAAGCCCAAAGATCGAAGCATCTCACACTCGGTGGTTCGGGAACAAAACCCATGGGTCAAAGCACATAGCCATTAATTCAACTTAGTTCAGGAATAAAGCCCAAAGATGGTTCGGGAACAAAGCCCAGGGGTCGAAGCACCTCGCCATCAACTCAGCAGAGTTCGGGAATAAAGCCCATGATGGTTCAGGAATAAAGCCTAGAGGTCGAAGCACATCGCCATCAACTCAACTCAGTTTGAGAATAGAGCCCAGAGACCGAAGTATCTCACACTCGGTGGTTTGGGAACAAAGCCCATGGGTGGAAGCACCTCGCCATCAACTCAAATCAGTTCGGAAACAAAGCCCAGAGATCAAAGCATCTCACACTCGGTGGTTCGGGAACAAAACCCATGGGTCAAAGCACCTCGCCATCAACTCAACTCAGTTCGGGAACAAAACCTAGAGATCAAAGCATCTCACACTTGGTGGTTCGGGAATAAAACAAAAGGTCAAAGCACCTTGCCTTCAACTAAACTCAGTTCGGGAACAAAACCCATAGATCAAAGCATCTCAAACTCGGTGGCTCGAGAACAAAACCCAGGGGTCGAAACACCTCGCCATCAACTCAATTCAATTCGGGACCAAAACCCAGAGATCAAAGCATCTCACACTCGGTGGTTCGGGAACAAGACCTAGAGGTCGAGGCACCTCGGCATCAACTCAACTAAGAAAGGTTCGGGAATGAACCATCTCATACCAGTAACGGTTTGGGAATGAACCATCTCACACCAGTAACGGTTCGAGAATGAACCATCTCATACCAGTAACGGTTTGGGAATGAACCATCTCACACCAGTAACGGTTCGAGAATGATCCATCTTACGCCAGTAACGGTTCGGGAATGAACCATCTCACACCAAGAACGGTTTGGGAATGAACCATCTCACACTCGGAATGGTTCGGGAATGAACCATCTCACACTCGGTGGTTCGAGAATAAGAGCCAGGGGTCGAAGCAGCTCGCCACCAACACAACTCAGAGATCGAAGCGAAACAACAGGTAAGTCCGATAATTACCGACAAACCAGGTAAGCAAAAAATACATGCATGACTTTGATAGGGTTGTCACTGTCATACACTGCACAAACCCCATCAAAGTGAGGGCGATTGTAGACACTGTATTTTTACATGAAGCCCAATGATGAGCCTCGTATAGAGGCACTACCTGAAAAGTTACGGAAGTCACGGGAAACGAATGCCGGAAGGAAAAACTCCAAAATTAGCACCTCATTGGATTCAAACTCGCTCAGTCAGTTTCTGTTTCAAACCTTAGCCTCTGCCCAAAACCCCTGCAACCCATGAAATCCAATCCATGTAGCACACGCCCAAGGCCCACACAAAGCCCATGCACGCCCAAGCCTTCCCAAATAAAAAAATCCCATGCAAAACAAATGTAAAAAATCCTTCAAATCACCTTCCCATTTAACAAGATATGAAATCCCATCCTCACCAAATTTAGAGATTTTGTTCCCTAAATAAATTAAGAAAATATCTCTCATATTTATTTGATTTGTTTCCTTGATTGAAGATCCATTGAAAGCATTATAAAAAGAGGCCATTACCAAACCCTAAAGGACTCTCTCTCCCAACTCTCTTTTCTTAGACACACATACACGTCAGTTCACGATTCATAAAAGAAACCTGGAACTCTCTTTCTAGGCCTCACACACACACACGACAAAACACACAGGCCATACACGCACGTGAATCACAAACAAAAATCAAGACACACACACGTGAATCACAAACACAAAGTAAGACACACACACACGACATAAGCACAAAACAAGACACACAAACACGATATCAACACAAAACAAGACACACACACACAAGGCAGACGCTGAAACAGTGAGCATAAAATAACCAAATCAGCCACTAAACAACCAACAACGACGACCAAAAACCAATCACAAATCAGCACCCATACCGTGAACCAAAAACACCCCAAAACCATCAGTAAATCGAAAACAAAACAACCCAAAATCGTGAAGAAAACAATCCCAAAATCAGTCCCAAAAATAGCCACAATCACCAAAAAATACCCCAAAGCATCAGCCCAAAAAAAATAGTAAACAATAGCCCCAAAAACAGTAAACAGCAGCATAAAAATAGTAAAAACAGCAGCCCAAAAATAGCAAAAACTGCAGCCCAAAAACAGCGACCAGCAACCAGAAACAACAAAGCTTCAATCCTTTCGGCGACGGCCTAACACACTTTCAAGAAAGAAACTTAAAAGGTAAAACATGAGGGCACTCTATTTATTTTTATAGTTCCTGACACGACATGCCGGATTAGAGGTGAAATACGTCTAGCCGGGTATGCGAAGTCCTACATTAAAGATGGCCAAATTTCTGGTCACATTATTTTTCTCTTTCTCCATTTTATTATTTATCTTTATCTATTCCGTTATTTATCCTTTTTTATTTATTTATTCATCGTTATTTATTATTTCGCATTTATTTTGTGTTATTTATCTTTCTATTTTTTATTCGTTTTTATTGTCATTTTAATATTCCGCTTTTACTTTTATTTATGTTTTGCTATATTATTTCACATCTACTTTCATTGCATTAATAATTGTATGTGTTATCCCTTGCGGTATATCGGATGGAAACCCAGACATAAATTTCGTAGCCGGATCTGAATGGATGGTAGTGCGGTCTATACTTGAGATACAACTCCATGTACCGCTCGGGAAATATTCACATATGCGTGTTTATGTCATTATTGGTGCTATTTTCGTAAGAACGTTCGAACGCATTTTCAAACACAACTCAAATGTATGCCTTCTGCCTCACTCCGTTCGAACGCGTTTACCAACGCTACACAAACGTGCACACACTGGACAACCTCCTTTATATTTCATGTATTTTTATCTATTTAGTTATTTATTTTGCATTATCCTTGTGGGACTGATTATTTGCGTTTACTATTGACGCTTTTTCCTGCTTTTGATTATTATTGTAATTTTCATTATCATATTTCTTTATTTAATATGCTTTTGGAACTATGTATCTACTTTCATTATTTCTATTAATGTACATGGGTGTATGAATTTGTGTTTATTTGAATTATCTTGCCTGAACTGCATAAGACTTGGCTATAACATTGTGTGAACCCGTCCATTATAGTGGCATAAGGAAGGGACCATTCCAAACCCAACGGTTTGAGGTCTTCCCTTGCGAGGAGTGAGTGTGGCCTTAAATCATTTTCCAGTTCACACTGGGTGGCGACTCCTTTATTCTCCGATTTAGTCCCCCGCGGACTACTTTGTACTCTCTACGGGCTGCGAGCCCAACAGTGTCGTGGTCGCCGAACATCATAGGCATAACGGTAAACCCCGCTTCTCCACAATAAGGCATATGATGGTTTCACAATGACATCCCTAATTCCACCACGTGACTAGTACTAACTAAATTAGCCCAATGTTCCCCCCAATGTTCCTCATTAATAATCACACTACACACCTCATCTTTCACAAATACTCTAGTACGAAAGATATTATTTCTTGGCTACCCCGTAATATCAACCAACACACTGGCCATCTTGACAAAACAAACTCAAGAATGAAGAAAATACCAAAAACAATGATAAAGACAAAGACAAGATTAAAAATAAGACTAAAAAAACTAAAAGACAATTATTCTGAATCAAAGAAAAATCACATGGAAGAGATATGTCAATGTTAGTGCAATAATGATTGCTTTTCATTCCCTCTTGCCCATACTCTTCCTAAAAATCTATTTTCATTGCATTCACTACTCCAATGAGATTCCTAATTAAGTTCACATTCTCAATCTCATTCATAACAAATTCTACATGCTTAACACTAACAAAAATCTCACACATGTTTACCCAAGTGTTTCCCAACTCATTACTGGTATTTGCATGCTCAAAACTCTCAACACATTCGATTACACATGTAGTTTCATCAATACATTTAGCCATGCAATGAGCTTCAAATTTATCATCACCAGCAACAATTAAGTCATCAATTTCAGTAATAGAAATAACCTCAGTATCACACTCACTCTTCACTATTGCTTGCTCACTCACTACCATGCCCATATTTTCTTCTTTTACATTCATAATATCGCTAGCAAGTTTATTTTTAAGCACTCAGCATCTTTTTTTTTTTTCCTCTTTTCAACCTAACCTCTCATCTTCATTATTAATTGGTCTTTATAGGCTTATTGTGGTGTTAAAAGAGAAAGAATCACTGACCTCTTCTCCGTGACATAAATATACCTACTCCTCTCAACATGATGCCACACTTACCTATCATACTTCCATGGACCACCCAAAAATATGTGACAATCAAGCATAAGCACCACATCACATAATACCTCATCATGAAACCTCATAATAGTAAATGCAACCATGACTTGATACTCTACATTAACCTCATCATAATTAGGCAAACCTCATAACATATAAGGCTTATGATGGTTTCGCAATGACAACCTCAATTTCTCCACGAGACTGGTACTAACTAAATTAGCCCAATATTCCCCAACAATAATCACAATGCACACCTCATCTTTCATAAATACACTAGTACAAAAGATATTATCTCTTGAATGCCCCATAATATCAACCAACACACTTGGCATCTTGACAAAACAAACTTAAGAAGGAAGAAAAGACCTAAAAAAAATGATAAAGACAAAGACAAGACTTAAAATAAGACAAAAAAAACTAAAAAAAAAAATCACAGGAGACTGAAAAAAAAATAAAAAAAAATCATATTCAAAACTCAATTATAAATTCAACCGAAAATTTCCTTTTCGATTAAGGAATACTAAGGCAATCCATAGCACAACTTAACACATAAGGTAATTGATCAAACTTTTCTTATTTCTCTTGTAAAAGTTTGAATTTATTTTTTATAATGACTCTCTAAACCCTAATTATGCATGCAATTTAAATAAACAAACTGATTCAGAACTCATTAGAAACCGGAAACTGAACTGACTCAAATCCCGTAACTGATATTTGGACCCGAAATCGGGACCCGATATGAGAAAAATACATATTTCAACTATGCACTATTGACTAGATCTTATCGAGTACATTCAAATCGATATATTATGGGTCTCGTAACTCTTTCCAGATCAAAAGTTACAGTCTTTTTAAATTCAGTGCGCGGCTGACAAATTCTGACTGAACTGATCCGAAAATTACATACAAATTCGACTCTAATTGACACAGAAATTCCATGAATTGAAACCTATATGCTATTACCATGAAATAATATTATAATAACATCTAATATGCAGTCATAAACATGAAAAAATAAAGAAAATTAAAAAAATTTAAATTAGAAGAGACAAAAAAAATATATAAAGACTTCATAAAATGATAAAAATAGAGAAAATCTTGACCTTGGAATCCTGAGCTCCTGATATCAAATGATAAGAACCTGCCTGGAACCAGCCAAATAAACCCATCCACGTATTCTAAGCCCCAAGGACCGAGAATCTTGATTTTGTAAGAACAAAATTCTTCCAAGATCAAGTCTAACCCTTAAGGAACATTGCCCTTAAGAACCTTTCTATATTTCTTTGGAGAATCTTAAACAGCGATACAGCGCCAAAACGATTGTCACACGTTGATAAGCTTTTGTTCCGTAGAACCAAGGAAGAATCCACTCCCTCAAGATGACACAAGTCACTTTGTTTTGTAAAAAAATATGTTCTTAATTAATTATCAATTACAAAGAATAATGCCCCTTTAAATAGGTGGCTAACCCTATTTCTACCCAAATGTAATAAAACCCTAGTAAAATAAACCCAATAACACATAAAATACTTTAAAATTCCGTGCATAGGATTTCTAATTTAATTAAAGTTCAACCCAACACTTAAACATCACATAACCTTAAAAATATGAAACATAAAAGCTGTAGGGATAACTTGTGTCCGTATTTTGACCAAGAAGGGTTTTGAATTTGATTTTGATGTAAACTATAAATTTGTAGATCCATGCGTTCTCTTTCCAATACAACTTGAATCACTAAAATCCGACATTGGATGAGAAAGTTACGTCCAAAATATGAAGACTGTGCAAATCATGCCACTGTTAATGCACCATAAGGAAATTAAGCCCGAAATCAATCAAGGCAGCCCATGTATGTCCAAGACCCATTACATTCTTGCCTTAGACATAATAAAACCTTCATATAAAGTCTCATGCATGGACCAAACTCCAAAACCCAAGGAATCTTCCAAATCCACCAAAAAGGCCCAAATACACCAATCTGACCAAGCCATGCAATCAACCACAACTTCAAGTTAACTTAGCCCAACAAACAGAGATCATTCTGGATCACAACAATGAGTTGGCACAAATAAACAATAAGGTCAAAAAGATCCTCAAATCCGTAAAACTTAAAGGAAAGTCAAATTTGGATGAGAAGAAAGAAGAAAAATGGCCACAGAAGCACAAGAAAATAGTTTCATATGAGTGCGATAAACCGGGTCATATAGCTATCGATTGTCTATTGAGAATATTCAAAGGAAAATCCAAGAAAAAGGCATTGAAAGCTACTTCAACTTGGACCGATAGTGACTCTAGCTCATTCGATGAGGAAGAGATCAAAGAAAGAACAAATCTAGCATTCATGTCTATCAAGGATGAGGATTTATTCTTTGAAAGCGAAGAAGAAAAGGTACACAACTTTCAAGAATTTAATGAATTACTTGATGTTTTTAATGGATTAAATGAGTTGTGTGAAATGCTTAAAAAGAAGTATAAATTGATTAAAAAGAATATCTAACATGCCCTATAGCTCAAAAACATGTGATTGCAAGTCTATTTCGAATGAAAATATTGCTTTAAATGAAAAGTAATAGATTTGCAAAATATTGTTAGTAAATTTACATTGGGACAGAAAAATTTCAATATGCTAATTAGATCCCAAAAATGTGCTTTTAAAAGAGAAGGATTATGATATAGACCTTACATTAAAAGAAATTTTTTGAAGAATTATTTTGTTAAGGCATCTAATTCTCATGCTAATATTACTATCAATGAAAATATCACATGTCATGCATGTAATAAAAAGGGACATAAAATTTTTGAGTGCATAAACAAAAATATTACTAAAAATGCATTGATTCCTCATGGAATCAAGATTAACCCCCATGAACCCAAGAAAGATTGGGTACCAAAGTGTACTTGATAAATTTGTAGGGGGAGCTTTGGGAAGAATCTTAAAGAGAAATGCGAATTGATCCTAAAGGCTCAAAGAAATTAGGAATGACAATGGTAAAAGGTAAAATCTGTATTCACGGAAACATTGGTACAATTTCCTCTAA
>SKCR01042147.1:0-58965 GCA_019454045.1 Zanthoxylum bungeanum
TATTGAATTCTCGTATTTTGTTTGGGGATTATCAATTTATGTAAAATAGTGGGAGGGGTGTGGGGGGGTTTTGGGCAAAGGGGGTGGCGGAAACGCTGTTCGGGCGAAATCATAATTTTAAAGCTTTTTCAAATTACCGAACAAATTATTCAATATCTAATATGAATAATTTATTCATATTTCACCTAAACACATTTATTCGATAACAAATAACGACATAAATAAGGTAGAAACTTCGCGAAACTTTTACGAAAAACGTTTTTCCGCAAAATGACGCAAAATATATTTTTGACCGAACCGACCACCCAACACTTATGGGGACTGCCCAGGTCAGCCCCAATAGTGTTAGAGCAGTTCATGGGCTGCCCGAACAGTGACAAATTCACTGTTTGGACAGCCGTCACTCGGTTGGCTCAAAAGTCACCCGGTAACGCCGTTTTTCGCCATTTTCGCTTATTTCAGCTCCGAAATAATTTTCGGCAATTATTCAAATACCTAAAACATATCCAATACGTTTATATGACATCAATTTCATCAACATAAACCCATATTTTCCAGAACTCATCCAGAAACCAAAAACGCCAATTTTTCATACTTTAAATCCAATTTTTCAAGATTAATCCAATTAATCAAACACCAATCAAAGTCACCACACATGAAGCACCCAAGAATAATTCTAGGCATTACAAGAGTGGTCATAACACTCTAGAATGACACATATTACAATAATAGCACCCAAAACACTACACACATGCTTAGGATTGTAGAAGATTACCTTTAATCTCTTGATTTCCTAAGCTTTTCTTGAATTTTCCTTCATTTTCTTCATGATTTGATCAAACAAATCTTAGGGCTTTTGTTTTTGTGCATTTTCGTCCATGGATAAAGAATGAAGAAGAAAATAAAATTTTCCCTTTTTAAAAATCAAGTGACCGACTTTTAGGGGCATTTTTGTCCAATTTTAAAATTTAATCCAATTAAATAATATTAAGCTTTTTGGTAGCAAATCAAATTTGCACACATTTAGCTTAATTAAATCATGCCATGTGTTTCAATAATAATTAAACATATTTCATAACATTTATGAAATATAGATATTATTTAACTATTCAAATATTTAACAATTAAATATATAAATAATTAATTAATATAATTATTATTATATATGTATTTTTATTTACATTAAATAACAAATATATATATTAATGGCATGTGTCAAAATCTCATTTGACAAATAATTAATATGTATCAAATCAAATTTTGTATCAAATACAAATACATATTAATTACGATTGACCAAAAATGCCCTTATGCATGTGTTATCGTTTAACCGATTAAACGATCTGAATTAACTCATTTAATCTGATGAAGTATTATGAATAATCTGTATTATTCATAACGCGTTGCCCAAGTGCTCAACGAGTACACTTCATATTGTGAGACTCTCTAAGTTTAGGTTTATCCGTCACATAATCCAATTTTGTATCCATAATTCACCCACTCATGAATTATGACGACCACAGATAATCTCGCTAAACTATGCAAGTCGAGGTCATTGCATACGTATAATCACTCCGTCATAGGCTATCCATATTATACCTGGGATATAGATAAAAACGTTAAATTCGTTCGGTATAATATAGTCGACTTCCAATTTACGATCTCTAAATAACACTCGGAATTGATTTCCGAAGTTATACCACGGTCATGGATTTACTAGATCACAAACACATGTAGGATGCCTATGCACTGTACACAGGACTGGGGGATCCTCTCTTGATACGCATTGGATATCATGAGCATCAGTCCACACCCAACGAACAGACGGAGGTCTGATCTAAATAGATCGGTGACATGGCTGTCATCAACGTGCGGAGGATAACTCATATATCCCATTGTGGTATCTCAATTCGAATGACCAATATGCTCGCTCAACTCGAGAAGATTCATATTGACGTTGGTTTACCATCTATTAGGAAATCTTCAATGAGTCGTTCAGTGTTTATCAAATAAACACCTACTTGTCTATACGAGTCTCCCGAGACTCATGGTTCATTGGGATAAACCATCGGACCAAGTCACAATATACGACATGTACTGGTCTCAATGAATTTTACTAACCGACCCGTGTTAGTAAATCTTGACCAGGAACTTTATTTAAGGATATACAACTTATAGTGACGCTTCCCAATGTCAATTACAAACAACGTTATAACTGCGCACTACGTTTTAAATCCTAGGGTCTTTGTCTAATATACACGTATCACTAAACAAGATTTAGTTTCAATCTAATCGTAATTAGATATTTAATCGCAATTAAATCAAATATGTGTATAAAAGACAAGAGGTGCTACCATTAAATAAGTAATATTATGGAAAATAAAATTGCTCGTATTCATGAATCGAACATAAATACGATCCAGATTGGCACTCCGAGCACCAAACCTAACAAGGGCATCCTTATATTAAAAATCCATGCTATGTTGGATGCTTTGTGATATTGATGAAATTACTTTTATCTGTTAACTCATATTTATTTTGTAAAGTTTTTGATGGCAGCTACTACTTCCACTAATCCGTTTGCTCGTGTCCTGGACGCGAACAATTTGACTAGTCCTGAGAACTTTAGTGAATGGGAATTAGCTCTTAAGATTGTCTTGAGATCAGAGAAGTTGGGTTATGTGCTGGATAATCCAGTACCGCTGGATATTGCCCCTGAGTCTTTACCTGCAGAGAGAGAGGTATTTGAGAAATGGAAGGATGATGATTTGAGAGTCAATTCACTCATTCTCTGTTTTATGTCTTCTGATCTAAAGAGGCAATATGCTGATATGTCTGACTCCTATAGCATTATAACTCAGCTTCGGGAGTAATTTCTAAACCAGGATCAAACCCTTGTATATAGAATCTCTGTGGATTTGTTCCACGCTCGTTTGGCTGATGGCAAGCCCTTGAGTCCACATGTCCTGCACATGATGGATCTCATGAAGCAACTTCGAAAGTTTGACTTTCAGCTGAATGAGACTTTGGGCATGAATTTGATTCTTGGCTCCTCCCACCCGCATATTCCCAGTTCATTATGAACTTCAACATGCATGGTATTTGTTGTTCCTATAGTCAGTTGCATAAGATTCTTCAGACTGTTGAGGAGGATATCAAAAAGGGTGTGCCGACACTCATCTCAAAGTCCTATTTGCCTAGTTCTTCTTCTTATTATTCTTCTTCTTCTCAATCTATGAGATCAGGCAAGAAGAAGAAGAAAAATGCAAAGAAGACTGGCTCCGGTGTTCCTTCTAAAGGATGGTTGAAAAGCCAAGCAAGTCGAAGAAAAAGAAAACAGAAGAGGACTAGTACCACTACTGTGGCAAGATTGGACATTGGAGACGTAATTATCCAGACTACATAGCTTCCGTCAGACGGGAGAGAGCCGCCACATCAAGTATGTTTATTTTCCCTATCATTGATATCTCTTTGGCTTGTGAAGTCATTGGTTCTGGATGGGTTTTAGATTCTGCTAGTCCGACTTACATCTGCAATTCGTTGCAAGGGTTGAGGGTCAGTAGGATGCTTAATCCAGGCGATATGCAACTGCGTTTTGGGAATGAAGATTCTTTATTTGCAGCAGCCGTTAGCGAATACGATATTTGTTTATCCAGAAGCAGCATCATTTTGACAGATTGTATTTTTGTGTCTGGTTGTGTAGCTAATATTATCTTCTTGTTTGTATTAGATACAAAAGGATATCATGTACATATTAAGAATCGTTATATATATATATATATATATATATGAATGATGGTTTGTTACACAAATGTTCAAATTCGCAAGGTCATTATATTTTGCATGCCATTAGAGATGTTTATGAAATTGGGGATAATAAACGTAAAATATCTGAAATAACTGATACTGAATTGTGGCATATGTGGTTAGGTCATATAGGTGTACGACGCTAACCC
Source organism: Zanthoxylum bungeanum (assembly GCA_019454045.1). Lineage (NCBI taxonomy): Eukaryota > Viridiplantae > Streptophyta > Magnoliopsida > Sapindales > Rutaceae > Zanthoxylum > Zanthoxylum bungeanum. Next base: position 3,957 of record SKCR01042147.1, read on the forward strand.
AGTTGGTTAAGAATGGTTTGACTGAGAATCTAACCATACAATCTTTTCCAACTTGTGAATCTTGTATTCATGGTAAAATGACCAAAGCCCCATTTACTGGGGTCGGACATCAGGCCACTGACTTATTAGAGCTCATTCATAGTGATGTATGTGGTCCTATAAGTCACACTGCTCATAGTGGTTTTTCTTATTTTGTAATATTTACCGATGATTTTTCACGGTATGGTTATGTTTATTTGATGAAACATAAATCAGAAACCTTTGAAAAGTTCAAAGAATTTCGAAACGAAGTAGAAAAACAAACTGATAAATTCATCAAATGCCTTCAATCGGATCGATGCGGTGAATATATGAGTAGTGAATTCACCGAGTATCTTAAAGAGAATGATATTCTCGCTCAATATACTCCCCCGGTTACTCCACAACACAATGGAGTATCTAAAAGGAGAAATCAGACTTTATTGGATATGATCCAATCTATGTTGAGTTTTACAGATCTGCCTTACTTTTTGTGGTGGTATACTCTTCTAAATGCTGCACATCTGCTGAATAAGATTCCTTTTAAAGCTGTTTCTACTACTCCATATGAGATATGGGTTGGTAGGAAACCGAACCTTAATTATATTAAGGCTTGGGGCTGTCATGCATACGTCAAAGTGACGCAGCATGATAAACTTTTGCCTCAAGGGTGAAAAGTTAGGTTTGTTGGATATCCTTCGAACTCCGAAGGATATCAATTCTATGAACCCGAGCATCGAAATGTGTTCGTAGCTCATTTTTCTAGATTTCTTGAAGAAGAATTCTTGGCAGAAGGTGGTAACCATAGAAGGGTTGAGCTTGATGAAGTCCAGCCTATATCCGACAGACCAATAGAGGAATCAGAGGTTCAGACAGAAGTAGAACCTTCTAGTTCCACTCTCCAAAGGTTTACTAGGATATCGAGACCTCCTGAGTGCTTATATTTGATACAAGACAAGAGTCTCGTGCTTTTCGTGGAAAAGATTGATCCGTATACCTACAGAGAAGCAATGTTAGACATTGATTCCGCTAAATGACAGGAAGCCATAAATTCCAAAATGGACTATATGCATTAGAATCAAGTATGAGACTTGGTTCCGCTTCCGGTGGGAATTGTTCCCGTAGTTTGTAAATGGGTTTACAAAAGGAAGCGCGGGCCTGATGGGAAGGTTGAAACCCTCAAAGCCTGACTGGTTGCTAAATGTTACACTCAAAAGCCATGTATGGACTATGATGAAACCTTTTCACCAGTTGCGATGCTAAAGTCTATTAGGATTTTATTGGCTATCGCTGCTTACCATGACTATGATATTTGGCAAATGGATGTCAAAACGACTTTTCTTAATGGATTTCTTGATGAGGAGATCTTTATGGAACAACTAGAGGGTTTTATCTCCAGCTAAATTTTGGCAATGTATGTAAGCTTAAGAAGTCCATTTATGGACTTAAACAAGCTTCGCGGAGTTGGAATCTTCGTTTTGATGAGGTAATCAGATTCTCTGGTTTTCTAAAAAATGAATAAGAACCTTGTGTTTATAAAAAGGTTAGTGGGAATATGATTGTGTTCTTAGTGCTTTATATTGACGACATCCTAATCATTGGAAATGATCTTGGAATAATGTAGGGTGTTAAAGCATACCTATGTAAGAACTTATCCATGAAATAATTGGGTGAAGCTTCCTATATACTTGGTATAAAACCCTATAGAGATAGAGAACAAAAGCTGATTGGGTTATCTCAATCTTCGTACATAGACAAGATCCTAGCCAACCTTATGCATCATGTTTAGGAAGCATCATGTATGCCATATTATGTGCGAGACCAAATATTAGTCATGCAGTAAGCGTTACTAGCAGATATCAGTCAAATCCAGGTAACGACCTTTGGATGGCCGTTAAACATGTCCTAAAGTATCTAAAAGGTACTAATGATTAGTTTATTATTTATGGAGAATGTGATTTACAGATAAGAGGATATACAGATTCTGACTTTCAGTCAGATCTTGATGATAGAAACTCTACCTCAGGTTTTGTATTTACTATTAATAATGCTTCAGTCAGTTGGAAATGTTCCAAACAAGGATCAACAGTTGATTCCACCACTGAGGCAGAATATATTGCGGCATCAGATGCTGTAAAGGAAGTTGTATGGATTAGAAAATTTATCACTGAATTGGGAGTTGTCCCAAGCATCGAGGATTTGATCCCGTTGTTCTGTGATAATAGTGGTGCCGTTGCACAAGCAAAAGAACCCAAAGCTCATCAGAAATCGAAACATGTGGAACGAAAGTACCACATTATTCGTGAGATTATCGCTCGAGGAGATGTTGCCATATGCAAGATATCTGGAGAGGACAACATAACAGTCTGGAGAGGACAACATAACAGACCCGCTTATGAAGGCCTTGCCTCCAAGACTACATGATAGACATGAAGAGGCGATTGGTGTTAGATACCATCAAATTTGGCACTAGAGCAAGTGGGAGAAAATATTGGAGTTGGTGCTCGGCGTGCCAAATTTTGTTGTATTTATTATAAATACGATGTACATTATATTTTATTATGAATAAAATATATTAATTTTCATCAATATTGATGAGAACCTGCCTGGAGCGAAGCCAGACAAACCCACACAAGATTGAAATCATTCCCAAGAAAAACCAAGACAGTTCGGATAAAAACCCTAAACCTCTGAAGAATAAGCAACAAAAACCTAGAGTACTAATAGGGGCGCCACAAAGGGTTAGCAGTCATTTGATAAGCCAAAACCAGTGAGAACAAATTGAGGATCTCAATGTTCACGAATTGATAAAATATTTTTATTGAAAAGAGAGTTGTTAAACATAACCAAAGAGTTAGCCTTTTATAAGGAGGCTGCAACCAAAACCCTAACCCACAAGGATGAAACGAAACTAACCACACGCCAACAGGTGCGTATCCTAAAACTAAGCTAAGCTATCCCCACATGCAAACCCTGCACGCTTAACGTAATTCCCAAACATAAAATAATGATCTAAAGAAAACACTTAAACGTAAATAACGGGCCGAAATAAAACAAATGTCAAGCCCTAAATAAATGAATAACAAATGCCAAATAACTATAATAGAATAGGCCTAAGTAACTCGTTGCTCCGCGGCCTGAATAATATTCACAATCTTGGGTTCGTCCAGCGTCAAGCTCATACTCAATGAAGTAGAAGTACGGGAATTGTCAGATACCATCTTCTGTATGAATCCATGCATAGCTTCCTGGATCTTCTTAGCTTGAGACCTCGTGATTGGACTTCTGGAACTTGACTGTGGCGGTCCGTCCATCATGGCTGCATCCTGGGCCCCATCAAATATAATCTTAATATGATCCTTATCTAAATTCTTCCATATCAAATCATGCAATAATTCATTCCAATATAATCCAAATACTATAATTCTTATATAATATATGTAAAGGTGTAAATGACCGTAGAATGAATAATGTGACATAATTGCAAATGCGTCGCAATTGTTACAGAGAAATGTCACAATATAATTCATTCTTTAAATGTTCCTGGTCAAGGTTTACATATCTGGTCGGTTAGTAACCCCGTGAGACCGGTAAATATCGTATATTAGAATTGTTCTAATGGTTTATCTCAGTAAACCATGAGTCTTGGGAGACTCGTATAGACACGTAGGTATTTATTGGATAAATATTGAACGACTCATTTAAAGATTCTTGATAGATGGTACACCAACGTCAATAGGAATCTTTACGAGTCGAATAACATATTAGTTCCTTTGACTTGTGATACCACTGTGGATATGTGAGATATCCTCCATACTTTGATGACAGTCACGTCAATGATCTTTTAATATCAGACCTCCTCCTGTTCGTTGGGTATAAACTGATACTCATGATATCATGTGATGTATCCAGAGAGGATCTGTCAGTTCTGTGTATGAGATTTAGGTGTCAAATTTGTGATTCTTTGAAATCCTTGGCCGAGGTAAGATTCAGAAACGAGTTCCGAATATTTTTTAAGAATCATAATTATATGCGACACATGAATTGTTCACAGCGGAGATTTGATGTTTAATCTATATCTCCGGAACAATTCCGATAACCTATGATAGATGTATTATATACATGCGATGACTTCGATTTGGATGGTTCGACTTGATTATCTGTGGTCGTCGTAATTTGTGAGTGGATAATTACGGACATGGAAATGGTTTCCGTGACAGATAAACTTGAACCTAGAGAGTCCCACAATATAAAGTGTACTCGTTGAGCACTTGGGCAATTAATTATGGATAATTCGGATTATTCATAATTTACACATGCGTATTAAATAATGAGTATTTGTATGTGATACATAATTTAGATTAGATACACATTATTGACTTATTGGATTTTGACACTTGTTTGTTATTATTATTAATTAATTAATTGTTAATTAATTATTATTAATAATAAAATCGGAAGAATATTCTTGGAATATTTTTTCATGTATTTATTTTGTCATTTTTTTAATAATTAAATGAATTAATTAATTTGTTAATTGATTTATTTTAATTAAAGAATATTACATGAATATTCTTTAATTTGGCAAATTTTGATTTGCCAAACCATGTGTATATGACACATGGATTTTTAATTAACAAAATCAAAATAAATATTATTTATTTGGATAAGATCCAATTGTGTCAAAATCTTGGCCATAAAAAAATATTTAATTTTTGGCTAAAAATTGGGTTATATTCGGCCACTTTAAAAAACAATATATAAATGGAAATTGTTTCCATTTTTGAAAGGCTTGGCCATTTCTCATATGTTGAGAACAAAAGAAAAATTAGGTTATGTTTTTGAAACAAAGCTAACAACACCAAGGTGAAGAAAATTGGAACTTGAAAATTAAGGTAATATTAAGTTCCTAATTTCTATTTTCTTAGTTTTGTTTTTAAGCATGTGAAATATGTATGTGATATGTATGTTGCATGTTTAAATTATATATGTATCAAGGATATATATATATTTGAATAAAAACTTGGTGATGGATGCTTAATTAACCTGAATAATTTTTCTTATAAGCATGTGTTGTTAGATTAATTAGTGAATTAATCCTCAAAATTAAAATTGCTATTCTAGAGTGATTTTACCACTCTAAGGTTTCCTAGAATTGTTCTTAGAGCTTTGTACTGTGGTGATTTAATTTGGTGTAAATTAATTGGATTAATTTTGTGATTAAATTGAATTTTGGCAAGAAAAATGGACAAATAAAATTTCTGGATCAGATCTGATTTGTATATCTAAACAGAATATTTTTCATGGAAAAGTATGTTATTTCGATGATTTTGGATGTGTATCAGGTGGTGGATAAATTATGAAAATTGTTCCGGGGCAAAAATGCGAGAAAACGGTGAAATTCGCGTCAAAACGAGCTCACTGCATGCCGGCTGTGATCCCAGAGAACTGGGCACTGTTCGGGCAGCCCAAGGGTTGCCCAAACACTGCCTAAGTGTCCGGGATGGCCCGGGTCGGCGATTGGTCAACTGGTTTGACCGTTAGTCCGTTACGCGTAGTGTTTGTCGAAAAATATTTTCGTAAAATAATTCGTCGTGTAACGAAATATATTATGTTATTAAATGTTAATAAATAATATATTTAAACTTATTTGGTTGAATTAAAAATATTTGATATTTATTAATTCGCTCGAAAAATTATAAAATGTTTAAAAACCATTTTCGCCTTCTGCCGTGCCCTTCCGCTGCTTACACCATATATTATATAATGTAATACAACTTAATGCAATACAATGTGCCAAACACACCCATAGAACCTAAGGTTATTTTTATATTTTGAGATGTATAATTTGATAATATAAAAAATTTGAAACCTTTATTTATTAATTTTTCGAGAGTTATAATAAAAAATATTTAAGAGTCATAGACAGACACCTCGATGCTTAAAGTCATATTTTGCACCTTTTTCATCAAATGCATGCTTTCATTACGCTCAACTTTCTTGGTAGTCTTGAGGCTCGCCATGTTTGATCGACAAAGATTCTCTACTCTTCTTGCACTGGAAAGAAATTGTGCCTCCAATTGGTCTATAGAGAGCTTCATCCACGTGGATGTGGTGGTTAGTGGGCGCATATGTCCGACTCTCACCGTGGCTTCGCACAGCCTTAGGATTATTGAGAGGCTTACATGCCTTGGTTGCGACTCCAACCATGGACTTCATCTATATAAGGTTCTTAGTCACAATCATGGTACCACCAAGCCAACTTGGCCTGATGGTATAATGATTGCACTCAAAAATCATATATGAACTAGATCCATGGTTCGAGTCACAATCAAGGTAAATTCCACTCAACATGCCATTTGAGCTCCGAATCACATAGATGAGAGTCGGACATGCCTAACAATCACTCAAGTGGGTGAGGGACCATTCAGAAAAGTATTATTCGAACACCTTCATCGAGGTACCCAAAGAGGACAAATGGTCTTCGTCGGGGACACCTTGCTTAAATGTTTCCGCACGATTTTATCCCTAAGGAGCCTCACCCACATGAGTGGTTTTTGGACATGTCCGACTCTCATCCACATGGTCTGGAGATCTACTACGATATATTGAGTGGTGTTTGCCTTTATGGTGGTTGGAAGGCTCCCTACGATGATAAAATCGTACGGGACCATTCAAGAGAGTAGCTTCCGATGTAACATCCATGTTCCGGAAATATTACCGGCATGTTTATCCCTAGGTTCACTATTAAACTTTTATAATGAGTTTTCTCTTTAGGTTCACTAACAAACCTTTTACAAATCACCATTTTGAGTTTGCCCATTCACAAAAGGATTTTCCAACCACAAGTGTATGAATATGAAGATTTAAGTACAATTGAGCACTCATAAAAGATAAGAAGATTTAGTATATGAGTTGCTAACCGAAGAAATCCAAGCTCTCTAAATGATATGAAGGTGTATATAGTGAGCTTGAGTATAAGAGTCATGCACGAAGGTCACACGTTTCATGAGTTTCTGATGGCGCATTATCACTCACTATAAAAAATAAAACGTGATGAACAATTAGATCATCTTTAGCATCCAGACCTAGTTGAACATTACCTATTAGCTTTATACCTTTCACAACAATCTTATCTGACTGACAGTCAGACTTTTTATTGCCCAAAGCAACACTATTAAGCAATCTAGACTCCCCACCATTATTAAAAACTATGTCTCTAAATTCTTCATCATACACCTGTAAATTCCTATGGGATACTTTATTCCTTTATGATATAAATGTGTTTTGGTAGGTTAATGGATGTGGAAGATATAAAAATCGGTGTTGTGGAGGGGGTATATTCCAGTGAATATAGTTCTATAGAACTTGCACTCCCCAATTTATTTTCACATATGAGGTTGAAATTTGATAAAAAGAGTATTAAGGTTGATAAAGTAATGATCAAATATTCGCCCTTGTGCGCCTCTAATACTTCTGGTATATAATGATAAAGGTTTTGTAGAACTCTCTGTTTTTTGCCATAAAGAAAATTATATGAAGGTTGAAGAAGTTGGCAAAAATGAAATTGAGGCTCAATTTATAGAGAATGTGAAATAATACATATGCTCTCTATTTAAGACCGGTATGCCAGATTACTGATTGGTATGGAGGCCGGTATGCCGATTACCTCACCGGTATGGGTTTCAGTCACTATACAAATTTTAGTTGACCGATATGGGAGACCGGTATGAAATAACTCGGATCCAGAGAACATACAAATTTCCCCAAGGCAGAGCGAAGTCACCGGTATGCCGGTGTGGGGGACCGATATACTGATCCTAGTGTAGAAAATACAGGATTCAAAAGTTGAAAGTATTTTGGACATGACCATAATGCATATAAATGAATATGCATATGTCCTATAAGCTTAGAGACTTAAATTATCATCTCACTTACAAAGATAGCCCTAAGTTAATACCATAAAAGATTTTCACCAATAAGCACCAGTCTTCACATCCATTACTCTTCACCACCAATTGCTTCGACATATTTTTGTAATGTCCGCTGATGCGATCGAAGTTTTCCGTGTTGTATCATCAAAATCCATCTTAAGTGATATGACACTAACACCCCATATTAAATTTCAAAGGACTTCCTAAGATTCTCCTTCATCCTTAGCATTTCCAAAGATCCACTTCAAATTTGAGTTCTCCCATTACTTGGTGGAAGTGCAATGCATTTAGAAAAAAAATATTTATGTGTGCAAAATGCAGTGTATGTGGCCACAACAATAATTAAAATATGGTGGAAGTCTAATATATTAATATGTGTTTTGTGCTTTTCTAAGTTCAATTCATCTTACTTATCTTACACTTCTAATGAATTATTTAAATTAATTACATAGAGCTTTGAAAAATTGAATACATAGAATTACATCTAGCTTGGCCTACCAGATTCAATGTATACTTGGGAATCATAAAGGAGATTGTTTATCTTCACGAAATATAAAAAAATACGAGGACTTTGGCTGGAATTGTTCAACATGAATAAATGTTGCTATAAATATTTTTGGCTCACAAGTCCTAGAACTCACAAATAGTATTTGGCAGTTGCCTTTACTTAACATATAAACAAACTTGCTGCATAATTTAAGCAAAGTGAAGATAAAACCAGTTGTTTTGTGATACATTTCTTTTACTGGATTTGCATTTTTTAATATTTATTTTCTTAAATGTTGAGGAATTTTATGTCAAATAACATTGTTGATGGGTGATTTAAGTTCTAGGGGCAATTTCGGGATAATGCTCCCAGGACAATCCTCCTCCAACCGTGAATTTGTTTGGTTATGGGGGACCAAAAGTAAATTTAGCAAAAGACCAAACAAACACAAAACCGCCAAGATGGTTTATGTGGTTCGGCGGAATAAATCCAGCCTACGTCCACATGAACAAAGTCGAGTTTTGATTTTATTACTAGACCGAGCTCGACCGACCTCTTTTCAATGGTGGTCAAGCTGTTTGCTTTCGTGGTGTTTTACAAATAGTACTTTGAGTGAGATTTTTGCCAATCACACTATAAAAATGAGATTACCATCCCTTTATATACTAAGAGAAATACAATACTATTCTCATATCTCTACGACGTCAGCCACGTGGATTTCCGACCGATTGACGGGCTCTCTGCCCCAACTGCCTTGCCGAAAGCAAGCTTGCCATCTGATTCCCCATCAAATCACTCTGTTTTGTACGCTGCCACACTCAACAATTATGATGACAGCCTGTAAAGATCTTTCAGGCGGTGATACATGTCAAAGGGAAAAGTCCAAATAATCCCGGTCACACGTCGGGCGTCATGAGGACGGCCAAACATTGTGCCGACCTACTCCAACCACTTCCGAATTGACCCAAAATATCCGAGCTCATTCTCCCGATCCAAGATGAATGATAAGGCTGAACCGAGCTACCGGGCTAAAATGGTCGGTCTTGGCTCTGATATTGTCGGTCTCTGAAATCTGCATCATGTTGTATCCTCAAGTCAGTCAAACCCATAAAGACGGGTCCAAACACCATGCCTGGTCGAAGAAATGCTAATATCCTCAGCACATTCGTCATCCGAAGAGGAGAAATTCCATCTTTGCCCTTGCCTTACTGTTCAAATACTTTGTCACAAAAAAACACCATCAACATATGTCCCATAGTTCTCGGTATCAATGACTGCACGAGTTAGTACCGGGAACTATGAATTCAGAAGAATGCTGATCAATCGGGTGGATGATGGCCTCTAGGAGCCATAAAAAACTGCCTCGGCTACTAATCAGGTCATCCCGGTCATCTTTATGTGCTCTGTCACTGTGGATTCTGATGTTTATCCAGTCGGTGCTTGTGTCATGAAATGAAACCCCTTTTTACCCTTCTGGTAGTCGTCCCTTGGAAACCGCAAACCAACATTACCTTATAAATACCCATCAAATCATTTTTAGGGTTTAATCCGGCCGTGACACTTGTCGAGCACCCACGACCCTCCCGCCAAAATCAAAACAATCAACCATTCAAGAGGTAACCGAAGGGTTTCCAATCTTAGCCGTCCATCATAATCTGAGTAGATGAAACTTGAAAGTGACACGCGGAGCACATCCGAGGCCTCTCTCTCATCTAACGGCCAAAAGTGCCTCGAGTTGTCTAAAAAAAAGGAAACAACACACCTTTCTTTCTTTTACGAAAACCAGCACTTCCGAAACACAAAAGACTTCTTCCTCATTTGTCTGAGATCATCAAACTTCAAGACCGACCAGACCAACTGTTGATACATCCTCTTGAATCAAGTAAGTCTTCTGTTTGACCTTCTTCTACCCAAACTCCAATACTTTCCATGTTTTCTTGTTGTCTGCGAAAGTTCATATACTTGTTCTTGCTGCTCTCTATCATGTTTTCTATCCTGTTTATACCTCTGTTCTGTGTTTTAAATGCGTAGTATGATTTATGGGTTGGTTGGGTGGTGTAAAGTGCATGTGTTTCTTGGTCGAATGATGGGTTGTGGGTTAAAGTGTTTGATGTTCGAGTTTTCTGGTTTTTTTATTTTCGTGTGTTTGGTTTGAAGTTCTTAGGGAGAAAATTACTGTTTGTGGCCATTGCTAGGACGTTTAGAGACTTTAGGCCTAGGTCCCCAGTCGTTGGAATAGCCATTGAGTATATGGTGCCCCAAACCGATTATTAACTGCCTTTCTCGGACCCTGCCATTGCTAGGAATGTCAGACGTTGAATCGTCATCAGCTCGACCCCCAATCTCCCAATCTCCTCGTACTGAAGAGGCTTCCTCCAGCTCGACCATCTTAGAGGAATTAGATACCACTCCAACCCTTTCTTAGGAAGAACATGACACTTACCATCACCGAATTCCCCAGAAAAATCCTGAACCGCGCAAATTAGACTGGTTCTCCCTAGACATGGATCGTCCTTCAACCACCACAGAAGACGCTTTGAGCATACTCCGCCATCATTATGAGGTCCCCATAGACATAACACTTGAGGTCCCGAGCCTTTCCAAATTCGCAAGCCGGCCCGAGTCTGGCTCTGTGGCTCTAATCCCTTCATTCTTCGAGTGTGGTCTGCGACTGCCTATCCAGTCCTATTTTGCGAGGATGCTAGCCTTGATGGAAGTTGCTCTCTGCCAGCTGAATCTGAACAGTTGGAGGATACTAGCCGGTCTCTACGTAATATGGCACAAAGCGGGCCTAGGAGAATCGACCTTTGCGAAGCTGCAAAGACTGTACAAACTGAAGGCCAACCCAAAATCCCATCACGGCTGGTACTACCTTTCTTCTTACGCCGACGTACCTGCCCTCATCACTGAGCTCCCCTAAGCTAACAAGAACTTCAAATACTCCTGGTTCTAGGCCACGAGCGACTGAGGTCGATCTCGATCAACAGATTCCGTAGAGATAGACGTCCCAGACGTCTTTTCGGTAGGAGGTGAAGACCTGAGCCCTTAGTTTTTCCGTAACTTTCATGAAAAAATAATAACTTCCCAAACCTTTTCAGCCTGCTAGATGGATCATCCCAAAGTCAGTCATGAGGTCCGAACCAGGATTAAGAAAGCCCGAAGTTTCTCCAGCTCCTAAAAGAAAATTGTCAACGATGCTGCCATTGTATAATCGAGCCTCATCCGGAACACACCTCCACAGGCTCTAGGAAGATTAGGTAGTTATCGTCTGACCTTCTGACCCGCACTCAAAAACTGACCATACTTTTTGTCTTGTATTCTGCAGGAATGACGAAGCCGGGCAATGTGTTGGGGCGGATTGAGACTCTGGCGAAGAAGACCGGTCATGGTGGAACTGGAAGTTCTCGGCAGTGACTGACCACTCCGATTCCTCCTGAGGCTAAGAGAAAAGCCAAACTGCTCACTCATCCAGTGGCACCTCCTCAAACTCCTCTCACACTAGCTGCTCCGAGCCCAACAGTCCAATCGTCCCCCGCCTCATCTAGACCTTCGAGCAAACGTCGTCATCTGTTCGGTGAAGAAGTAGTCGAGCTTGAAGAGGAAGAAGAAACAAAACCCCCCACCAAGAAGACTGTCACCAGGAAGGAGAAGACTGCTGAGGCACCCTCCAAGATCGGGAAGGGTGGGGTGGTGTTGGGGGTGAGCGACCTCAATGAGAAAGTCCAGGACGCGATAGCCCATCTAGTGTCTGCAATCAACCTACTGGCTGAGGCCGTCCCCCCCGAGCTGATCCCAAAATATGAGGACATCTCTCCCGAGGAGGTGATCTCCAAGTTCTCTGCCCAAATCTTTAAGGTAAACATTCTTCCATGTTCCCATTCTTCGTTTTTACTTTGGCGAATTCTAACCCTTTATTTCTCTCTTGCAGATGGGTTACATGATGGCTCGGAATAAAGACCTGCTGACAAGCCTACTATCCGTGGGGGGTCAAGTGCAAAGGCTCCAATCTCAGATTACAGAGCGGGAGGCCGAACTGGCCAGAAAGGAGAAAAAGAACCAATCGCTGAAACAAGCCGCGGTCGAAGCTACCACACTGATTGATTCCCTTCGCAATGCCTCCGCCGTTGCCAAGAAAAATGGATGGCACCGAGGACGAAGCCAAACATCTGAGGTGGGATACCTTAAACTTGGACTCCAAGCTCAAAACGGCGATCAAAGAAAGGGATCAGGCCTGGAATGACCTGAAAAATAAATAGGCCAAGCTGGAAGAGGACCTGGAGAATGCCAAGCTTGAAGGGATTGAGGATTGGGTGAAGATTAACCCGCTATTGGTGCCCGGGGTGGTCATGGGACCTGTCCACGTTGCCAACCAATACTGCAAGGGGGAGCTCTCGGAGGACTACTCATCCCTCATCCAGAGCAAATTCAAGACCCGGAGCCTATAACTGCAGTGCCCATGTCCCTAGTTCCCGAGGAGTTGCAGCCTGAGGCCCCTGTCCCCGCGCCTGAAATGCCTGTAGCGAAAGTTGAAGCTCCTCACGCTGACCAAACTGAAACTGCGGTCCATTCTACCGAGCCTGAGCCAGAGGTTTTTGCCCCCTGTACCCGATCATGCTGAACCAATTTCCACTGTGCGGGCTGAGGAATAAGGGTGGCCCTAAGGGGCCATGTGTAATAAACAATACATTTTTTGTAATAATATTTACACTTTCCCATTCTTCAGTACCTCAATGAATGTTTTACTTTATGCCTTCCACACTTAGCATGATTTCTATTTTTAACTTGCTAACTCGTTCATCATATTTCGATTGTGAGGATGAGTTCTGACCCTGATCAATATGAATCCGGTCATGGGGAAATGTTCCGACCCCAAGCCAATGATAATCCACTCGGTGGGACATAACCCGACCCCGAGGTAGCAGTACACTTGGCTCCGAGGGAATGTCACGTCCCCGGACCAATTGAGAGTCGGCCATATGGGAGATGCTTCGACCCCATGCCGATGATGATCCACTTAGTGGGACGTAACCCGACCCCGAGCTAGCAGCAGGCTTCAAGGGAATGTCACCTCCTTGGACCAATTAAGAGTCGGCCATGGGGGAGATGTTCCTACCAATGATGACCCACTCGGTAGGACGTAACCCGACCCCGAGCTAGCAGAACAAATGGCCTCGATGGAAAGAATGCAGCCTCGAGCCAATGGAATAAATGGCCTCGGCGAAAAGATTGCAGCCCCGAGCCAGTGGAACAAATGGCCTCAGCGGAACGAATGTAGCCCTGAGCCAGTGGAACAAATGGCCTCGGCAGAACGAATGCAGCCCCGAGCCAGTGGAACAAATGGCCTCGGCAAGACAAATGCTGCCCCGAGCCAGTGGTACAAGTGAGACTTAATCGCGAGGGAAAAATTTCAAGCACAGAGGCTCCGCGGATCCCGGCGCAGACATCCATTTACCGGGCATCAGCAAAAACAAAGGTGAAAACATGATAATGTTAGTACAACGGAGGTGACTTAGCACATACTTCACACAGACTCGAAAAGATTACAACTCTGGTGCTCCAAGGCAGCGTCTGTACAGGCCAAATTTAGTCTGAGGATAATTTTGACCCTTTTGCTTGGGCCCAATGATGAGTGCACCCAAGACTCCCCAACATAAAGATCCAGACCCGGATTGCCACCTCAAAGGGCCAGTTCTCATAAAGTCTGAGTGGGCCCAAAGATGTTTAGAAAGCCCACATCCAGTTAACACCAACACCATCACCCAACCCATAACCATATGACCTTCCATACTCCAGTCTACGTAACACTTCATAAACACAAACCAGCCGTTCCAACTTACAACGGGTAGAAGCAGTAAATACCCCTCATGAAGTAGATCGTTACGAGTGATCAAAGTGTGATTAAGGACATACCCCCAAATGGGTATATAGGAAAGAGAGCTCCATGAGGAATGGGGATTCGAGCTCTCATACTCATAACCTGATATTACTATCTCCATAGCTCTCAGCACCTCCCGCCTACCGCCCTCATGGCAGTCCACGGGGATCAAGGTATTACCTGACATAGCTCATCTTTCTACGATATTTACATTTCATTCCCATCACTAACTTGAGCGTCGGAATGCCCCCGGCACCCACCACACCGGTGGGCAGTATACTCCCGCTCACTCTACCTTTGTCTTGCAGGATCGCTAGTGCCCCCAACCTACAAATTCTGATTGTGGACCTCGGGCGAAATCCAGCGTCCACAATTTGGCGCCCACTGTGGGGCCTTAGCGATTCATAGCAAGAAAAGACCACTCAGTCTAAAATACCTATAAACAGACACTAGATCTTGTAATGGCATAATCAGCCAATATACAAAACATTTACGGTCAATGGAAGATGAAAATTGATCCATGTAAAATTCCAGTCTTAATCTCCAATAATATCTGGAACATAATTCATTCTTCAGCCACTCAAAGGCATAGGCTACAACTCTTTTCAACTATCTTATTAACCCAATCTCTTAGAAGCATTCAAGAATATGGCAAGTGAAAATCCACCATCAGACGACTATCCATTTAATCACCAAAGAAGCCATCACATTTCTCCAGCCGACCTATCACGGCAAATCACATATTCCATGTGAAAGGAAATATTGGAATAATTCTCTCCAGTCTACCTGCAGTTAAATTATCAGTAAGGAAAAACTGAATCGAGATAACATCAACTCTCTTTCCCTATAAAGCATCAAATTCATACTACATGGATGGACTGTCACTACCTCAGGACAATGTGGGAAAATTATCATTTATGGAATGTCATCCATTCCAGCCGACGTAGGTGGATAGTTATCTTCTTCAGACGACAGGGATAAATCTCAATCTCTTCATACGATATGAAAGATGTGTCATCTGCTTCAGACGATGCTAATAGGATTGTCATCCCATTCAGAGGACGTGGAAGGATTGTCCTCTCATCCAGCCTAAATAAAAAGTTTTTCATCTCCTCTAGACTACGTGAAAGGAAATCATTCATCATTCCATACCCGCTGATCATAAAGGAAGCATCCCACCACGCATAACCCATAGCTATGCACGAGATACAGGAAAGCCAGCGTACCATGAGAGAGATTGTAGGCTGGGCAAGAAAGATCTATGAAGAAGCTATGCATAACAAACGATTGCGTGCATGAATCCAGCCCGTGTATTGCGCCCACTGTAAGCCCAAATGCCAAACCCACCATGCTTGCAAGAATCAAAGAGCCTTGTTCAAAAACCCAAATAAAATAAGTATGTCTCGAAACATGAAACCGAGTCGACACCATGCAGCAGCCCACTCGCAAAATCAAAGCACGTGAGAGCTGATAATGAAAGCTTTATTCTATAGCAAAGCCATTGATTGGTGAGTGTGGACTAACTTTATGGGTTTTGGGCCTTAGTTTCTTTTAATTTGTATGAAGTTATTTACCATGCATGTATGTTCTTTGCCACGCTTAATTACTTTGAGCATAAGTGGGATTTGCTTTGTGGGCTTTCTTCACTTCGGCCATTTGTGCGAATGAGATTCAATTCACAAAATTGGGCCACGTATGACAATCTTCTCGAGTTTGGGCTCATTTGCACATCATGCATGGGTTTTTCGTGGGCTTAGTTGCTCACTTTAATTTTATTTAGCTCTTTGGGCTTTGGGCCTGCGCGCCATAGCATCTTCTTGGGGCCTGCGCGCCTTCTTTTTAATGCTATGATTTATCTAAGCAAATTCCACAAAACCATATTACCGACCCTAGCAAAGAAGCCCAACAGCACCACATCGCATGTCTGACAATTCACTGCCCATTCAACAAAACTGCATACAAATAATAAATTCCCCACTCGATAAAGTTACATGAGCAACTCTAACAACTAAAGTCACCTGCAAGTCAATGAGTAGTACACGTGAATAGTTATGCCACCACGTGATTTTATGCCACTCCATGATTTTGCTAGTTATGCCACGCCATAATTATTCACGTTATGTTATTCAAGGGGCGCATTTCATGCTACATGCACATGTGTGTGGCCTCATCTATGTGGGATGAAAAGTTGTTACCTGCTTACAGTCATGAGAGTAAAAGGTGTTCTTTTGAGGAGCTGTGATACTTGGCGTCATGCTACATGTGCATTATTATTTTCTTGGACTGAAATGCCCTTCAATCACAACATGTGCGTTGGAGTATAAGCAATTGGAGACTTGGAGTAGAAGTATACTCATCAACAATCGTAGGCCCTACACTTTATTGTTTAGCATTTGGTGCATTGGTAGTATACTCATCAAGACACTACACTTTACAGTTTGGCATTTTGTGCATTGGTAGTATACTTATCTACAAAAATAGGCCATATACTTTATTTATTTGGCCTGTTCTGCATTGGATTCTTGGTAGTCTACTCATCAACAAACATGGGTCCTACACTTTCTTTAGCCAGCGTGCGTGACTTATCCACCCTGGTTCACGCTCCATCCGATGTTTTGGCAGCTGGAGAATCAATGCGTGTGGAGGCTGATCCTTTGCTTTTTGGTAATTTGTGCGTGGCTGCATACATGTGGGATCACAATGGCCTTAGCCTTTTGGCCCTTTGCGCATAGTCGACTGATGCTTGTCTTTTGCTTTTTGGTAGTCTCTGTGTGGCTTCATGCATGTGTTGATCTACTTATCTTTATTCGACCATATTGTCATATGGAAGATTGGGCATAACTCTTGGGCTCGAAAGCTTTATTAAATTTCAAAGCCACATGTGTGCTTGCCTTGATAGTAGGCCGGGCTTTACGCATAGAATGGAGTTTGATAGTGGCTGAGCTTTGTTTAGTCATATGGCTTGATTTTGGAATAATTAATTCTTTTTGGATTTGCTACCAGTTTTGTACTTTTGTTTCTGTCATGGGCCTTGCTTATCTTTATTACTTTCGACCCTTGGGGCCTGTCATTGGTTCAGCTGACTGTGGAATAACTTCTCTCATACTCTTCGTCCTCTGACTCTGGAGGAATCCACGGTGACAGGTAGGAGTACTTGCTCCTCTTTACTTTCATTATTCATGTTCTCAAAACTTGCAAGTAATATCGTGTGACACGGTTCAAGACCTGACCTTCATCAAGTCCAGTCGACCGGAGACATCCTCCATGGACTCATGTCGAGTCAAATTTAAACATGGATTTCCTACAGTCCATACGACAATGTCGTATGAAATATATCATGAATCTTCATCTGGTTCAGTCGACCGGGGACATCCTCCATAGACTCATGACGAGTGAAGTTGTAGACATGGATTACACATGTCGTATGACTTATACCTTCATGGCCTCAGCAAGTCCAGTCGACCGGGGACATCCCCCATAGACTCATGTCGAGTCAAGTAGTAGACATGGATTACACATGTCGTATGACTTATACCTTCCTGGCCTCAGCAAGTCCAGTCGACCGGGGACATCCCCCATAGACTCATGTCGAGTCAAGTTGTAGACATGGATTACACATGTCGTATGACTTATACCTTTCTGGCCTCAGCAAGTCCAGTCGACCGGGGACATCCTCCATAGACTCATGTCGAGTCAAGTAGTAGACATGGATTACACATGTCATATGACTTATACCTTCCTGGCCTCAGCAAGTCCAGTCGACCGGGGACATCCCCCATAGACTCATGTCGAGTCAAGTAGTAGACATGGATTACACATGTCTTATGACTTATACCTTCCTGGCCTCAGCAAGTCCAGTCGACCGGGGACATCCCTCATAGACTCATGTCGAGTCAAGTAGTAGACATGGATTACACATGTCGTATGACTTATACCTTCCTAGCCTCAGCAAGTCCAGTCGACCGGGGACATCCCCCATAGACTCATGTCGAGTCAAGTAGTAGACATGGATTACACATGTCGTATGACTTATACCTTCCTGGCCTCAGCAAGTCCAGTCGACCGGAGACATCCCTCATGGACTCGTGTCGAGTCAAGTTGTAGACATGGTTTACACATATCGTATGACTTATATCCTGACCTTCAACTGGTTCAGTCGATTGGGTACTTCTCCCATGGCTCTTGTAGGTTCAAATTCATAACTACACATTCGTTTGGTTCAATTAGTAGGTAGCATCAACGCTCGAGTACACCTACATACCATGGCCTCATCCCAAGCGACACAAGCGTCAAGTACTTTCCAAGCCAATGACTTCTTGACTTAGAGAGTAGGGGACAAACTGTACGGGCCAAATTTGGTCCGAGGGTAACTTCGACCGTTTGCTTCGAGGCCAATGATGAGTGCACCCAAAACTCCCCAACATAAAGATCCAGACCCGGATTGCCACCTCAAAGGGCCAGTTCTCATAAAGTCTGAGTGGGCCCAAATATGTTTAGAAAGCCCACATCCAGTGAACACCAACACCATCACCCAACCCATAACCACATGACCTTTCATACGCCAGTCTACGTAACGCTTCATAAACACAAACCAGCCGTTCCAACTTACAACGAGTAGAAGCAGTAAATACCCCTCATGAAGTAGATCGTTACGAGTGATCAAAGTGTGATTAAGGACATACCCCAAAATGGGTATATAGGAAAGAGGGCTCCATGAGGAATGGGGATTCGAGCTCTCATACTCATAACCTGATACTACTCTCTCCATAGCTCTCAGCACCTCCCGCCTACCGCCCTCATGGCAGTCCACGGGGATCAAGGTATTACCTGACCTTGCTCCTCTTTCTACGATATTTACATTTCATTCCCATCACTAACTTGAGCGTCGGAGTGCCCCCGGCACCCACCACACCGGTGGGCAGTATACTCCCGCTCACTCTACCTTTGTCTTGCAGGATCGCTAGTGCCCCCAACCTACAACTTCTGATTGTGGACCTCGGGTGAAATCCAGCGTCCACAGCGTCCTGTCTGATGCCTCCCAAAATAATAATTCTAAACCTTACAATTCAGTGTCCCGGCTAGCAGGGCTATAGATCGGTGAGCGGCCAAAGCCATGAACCTGGGTCCATGTTGGGCGGGTCTGGAGTATGCAAACGCTATCGGGGTAGAAACCTCCCCATGCTATGCTTCTCCTGATCCGAGGCGGTTAGGCAGACTACTCACGGGGAAAGAAATCTCCCCATGTTCGCCATCCCTTAAAGTTGCTGGATTCACGGAGGCACTAAGGCCTTCCCCACGCTGTGCACCTGATGTTTCTCAGCGGGACTTGATGAGTGGTAATTATATCACTATTGCCCACTCATTTAACCTAATATTTTGTATAGTTTCTTGAGTTTTGTGAATATTTTGATGTGGTTTGTGTTATTTTGTAGATAAATAAAGTCTTAGGACATTCTGGAGGTGATTTGGGACCAAAACAGTGAAATTTGGACAAAAGGCATTTTCATAATTCTGCACGTCGCGACGTTCAAGCCTATGGCGTTGCGACACCTAACATGTACCAAGACTTGCTAACGTGCGCCGGGTCCACAAGTCAGAATCTGAGAAAAGTTTGACTTTGCTAACGTTCGTCGTGCCACGTGTCACCATTACAGTCGAACTGCTAACATTCACCGTGCCACGTGTCTTCATCCTACGGTTCCCGACAGTCGCCATCGCCACGTGTCGCTATGTGCCACTCCACGTGTCTGCCACGTCATCATCCATATCACCAGTTGACCGAGTCAACATGCCACATCATCGCCACATCATCATCAACCAATCACAGCGTGCCACGTGTCATCATTCTATGGTGCCGACAGTCCCTTTCGCCATGTGTGCTACGTCAGCGCCACGTCAGCATCAATTATTGACTCACTTATCCACAATTGACACGTGGCGATAAGAATATGAAATCAGCCAATCAGAAGCCGCCACGTGTCACAATAATTGAGCTCCAAACCACCTTGCCACGTGTCACCTTATCCAGAATCCCACGCGACGAACCAGAAGCTGCCACGTCGACAATCACTAGCGTCGCGACGCCGACCCCCTACTGACGCCTATAAATTCAGCTCGATTTCAGAATTCAAAGCATGCATTCCTTGAGTTTTGTAAGGACTTTAAGGATTGCATCTTGTGTGTTTAAGTTGTTGTAATTTAAATTAAGCATTTTTATTTTTAGTATTTTCAATTATGCACTTTTACTTTTTGTAATAAAATTAATTTTTTTTATATGTTCAGTAGTTAATTTACCGCTGGGGTAAAAGGTGAAACATTTAATATAATTATCTAGGTAAATCTCACTTAATTATAATTTATAAATTATAATTTAACAAGATTAATTAATAGCAGACTTTATTACCGCCTATATGGTCGGTCTAAATATAAATTACTTTACCGCCTATATGGCTGGTCTTTATGTGACAGATAATTACCGCCTATATGGCTGGTGTAATTGGACTAAATGGATTACAGCCTATATGGCTGGTTTTAAATGTTTAACATTATTAATTCCTGATAAAGCAGAACATAAAATAATTTATATTTTATAATAAGTGAGATTCCTAGATAAGAAATATTAAATGTGGATCTTCTAACCCCATCATTTTATTTTATTCTAGGGAAGTGATGAAACACAATATTCACACTTAATAATTGATTTTCTTTTTATGGGTAATTCTTTAGTTTGTTTATTGAGTCTTAAGCTTAATGCTTATTGTTGTCTGATCACCAATAAGATTGATGTGGTAAACTTAAAATGAAATAGACATAGGGATTTTAAGTTTCAACCTTAGATTTCAATAGCTCACGATCTTCATTGAGGATAGATAACCTCTTAATAGATTTCCTTACAGGATAGACATATACCTGTCGGGCGGGGGTAGCCACAATTGGAACCTGATCTTAATGAATCCAGGTAATTTGGTTGACATAGACATATGGTTCAATTGGGTCATACTGGGTATTTGCGTCTGACCATCGACAGAGGCTTTTTCATATTTTCGTGTTCCAGGTTAGCAAACTGATTTATTACACATAGATAAGAGAATCAATTCATCTTTATATTAATATTGTGTGGAGTCATGACCCTAGATCTTTGAGTCTTTTCTTTTATTTTCCTTAGTATTTTATTTTGAGTCTGTTTTTATTTTAATTAGCAAATCCACATTCAACCAACCAAAAGCAATCAATTCTCTTCTCCCTATAATTAGATACCTGTAAATAAATAGTATCAATAATTAATAACAACAGTAGGAATTAAGTCCTCGTGGGATCGATATTATTATATTACTTGAACGATAAGTGCGCTTGCGTTATACGTGTGTGTTTAAGCTGGTCAGGACTCACATGCCAACTCGCAGGGGGTAGAAATCTCCCTGGGTCTGGTTTACCAGAGGTCACAAAGGTCATGGAGGCCATTCGGCCGTCCCTATGCCGTGTGCCTCGTGGTTCTCAGCAAGATTCACCAGCCAACTCACAGGGGCAGAAACCTCTATGGGTCCGATTTACCCAAGGTCACAAAGGTCTTGGAGGCCATTCAGCTGTCCCCATGCCGTATGCGTGGTGGTTCTCAATGGGATCGGCCTGACAACTCACATGGGCAGAAACCTCCATGAGGCCGGCTTACCCGAGCTGTTCCTCAAAAATACGAGTTATGTGGTAGTAACGCTCTGGCCTCGGGGTTTGATAATGACACCCGAGATTGGCGTGCCACGAGGGGTTCACGCTTTTCCCATATGTACTTCATCCCTTGAAGCGTTCAGGATCCTCAAATGTGAAAATACCTGGGTCATAACACTTCCACCTGTGGGTTTGATAATGACACCTGGGATTGGCGTGCCACGGGCTTGGTGTTCTTCCCAGCTACTGAACACCCCTTCACCCCGAGCACATCCCAAGAATATTGAATATGACTTTCGCATTCAATTAATAAACAAGTAAAGTGGACAATTTTTTAATTTAAAAGAGAAAGTCTTATTCATATTCAGGGGGTCTACTGCCATTCTTACAACTATTTGCGGTCATTTTAAGAGAGGCTTTTGAAATAACTTTATGACACTTGTCTGGTCGTCCAATAATTCTCTTCTGGTCAGAACTTGATGAACATGGTCCCCCAAACCGAGCCTTCTAAAATTATTTCTGAATAAATCTGGTGCCCGATTAGGAACTCCCTTGGTGTCTTCCAGTGACTCCCCGTGGGGTTTTTTTCCCCCTTCTCTTCATTCCTGAGAATCACTGCACAATAGTCAGGAGGCACTCATAGAAATTGATCGAGTGCCCCGGGTGTGCCAGTTCGTCTGCCGCTTGAAGAGGAACATCATGGCCATGAATATGAAGATTTGTCAGGTCGAACCACTTCCACAACTTTTTTAGGACGAGCTTGTTCTTCCGCAAGCGTTACATTCCATTATGTGGCTCAGTCCTAATTGGTGACTTTTTACCACCTCTTTTACATTCCATTCTGCGGCTCAATGAGGAGATCTACTGGAAATGCTTCCTCAGCATCTCGACATTTCAAGGCTTCTTGAGTCGAGTACCGTCTAGCTGTTCCAAAAGATAGGTACCCGGTCTAACTCTCTCCACCACTATGGACGACCATTCCCATTTGGCACCCAGTGAACCTTCTTCGGGTTTCCGGGTATTCAACGTAACTCTCATCAAAACCAAGCCTCCAGGAAGGAAAGACTGAGTCTGAACCTTCTTATTGTAGAAGCAGGCCATTCTCTATTGATAGATAGCCACTTTGATAGCCGACCTCTCCCGTTTTTCTTCGATTAGGTCGAGGTGGTTCCTGACGAGCTCTTCATTTTGCCCAGTTTCGAAATGCTGGACTCTGTGGGTGGTCATTCCGATCTCTGCTTGGATAACTGCTTCACAACCATATGCCAAAGAAAATAGAGTCTCCCTTGTGGAGTCCTTGTAGGTTGTCCGATGTGCCCACAATACTTCTGGTAGCTCTTTAACCCACAGACCCTTATAAGATCTGAGCCTGGCCTTCACGTTTACCTTGACCGTTTTTTTTTGTTGCTTCGACTTGCCCATTTGACTTGGGGTGAGCAGGCGAAGCGAATCTCAAGACAATATGGAGATCTTCACAGAGCTTTCTGAAACTTTTACTGTCAAATTGCTTCCCATTATTGGTGATAATGGCCCAGGGAATCCTGAACCTGCAGATGATATTCTTCCTCACAAATGCCATTGCCATCTTTTCCGTGATTGTGGATAGGGGCTCGGCTTCTACCCATTTGGTGAAATAGTCAATGGAAACAATGACATACTTGGCCTGACCTCGACCTGCTGACATTAGACCAATGATGTCTAGTCCCCATTGGGAGAACGGCCAGGGGCTTACCAATGTAGTCAAATGCTCTGCTGGTTGATGGGGAACGTTTGCATTCTTTTGGCACCCATCACATTTCCGAGCTATCCTTACCCCGTCCTGATGCATAGTCGGCCAAAAGAATCCCTGCCTTAGCGCCTTATATGCAATCGACTGACCCCCGACATGACTCTCATAAATCCCTCCATGTATTTCCCTGAGCACATAGTCTGCTTCCTCGGGTGCAAGGCATCTCAAAAGCAGTATCGTGTACCCCCTCCGACACAAGACCCCTTCAACCATGTAGAATTTAGTACTTCAATACTTTAGTTTTCTTGCTTCCTTATTGTCTTCAGGTGTCTCTCCGGTCTCCAAGTACTTCCTAATTGAATCCATCCAAGAGGTCTCTTTTTCTATATCCACTTCCATTATCTCCGGCTCCCTAACACTCTTCACATGTAGGCAAACCAGAGGGATAGTTATAGGCTTCTCTGACTTGATTGATGATGCCAGCCGAGCCAAAGAGTCCGCTTGATGATTACTTTCCCGGCCGATCTGCTCGAACCGTACATTGCCCATTCCTCCGGCCAACTTTTTCACCTCGGCCTGATAAGCTATCATGTTTAGTTCTCTGGCCTGAAACTCGCTTTCAACTGCTGAATGGCCAGTTGAGAGTCACTCTTTACAATCACATCTCGGACATCAACTGCCATGCATAACTTCAAACCGGCCAAAATTACCTCATACTCGGCCTCATTATTCGTTGCCTCAAAGTCTAATCTCAAGACATATACCATCTCTTCCCCATCACTGCTCCGCAGGACAACTCCGGCCCCATAACCTTATGAACTGACCGAATCGTCTACTGATAATTCCCACTTGGTCTCTGAGACTTCTAAGATCTGTGGTCCTATGAACTCGGCTACAAAGTCGGCTAAATCTTGCCCATTTATTGTTACCCTCGGAAAATAGGATATGTCATGCTCACTCACTGACCATTTTACTAACTGACCCGAGACCTCTGGCTTGTGTAGGATCTGCCTTAGAGGATGGTCGGTGTAGACCCCGATAGGATGAGCTTGGAAATAAGGCCGCAACTTCCGGGCTACTGTGATCAGGGACAAGGCCACCAATTCATGGGTCGGATACCTGGTTTCAGCATCCAACAAGGCCTTACTAGTATAGTACACCGGTCTTTGGACCTTGTAGGCCTCCTGCACTAGCACCGAACTCACAACATGTTCAGAAACAGCTAAATATAGGAACATAGTCTCACATGGGATTGGTTTGGCCAAAAGAGGGGGTTGGGCCAAGTATTGTTTCAATTGCAGGAACGCCTCTTCGCATTCTACCATCCAGCTGACTTCTTTTTTTTTTCTTTCTTGATCAGCTTGAAGAAATGATGACATTTGTCAGTAGCTTTGGTGATAAACCGGTTTAATGCAGCTACTCGGCCTGTCAAACTCTGCACCTCTTTGACCGTCTTGGGGATTTCTGTTGGAAATGGTGATCGAGCACCATTCATTTTTTGTATGAATATATGATATTTATGCAATATAATATTTATTTTATCATGGTTATTTATTTATATGGTAAAACTCTTACTCTTATTTATATATTGTAAATCTAAGAGTTAGATTACTCTAAGAGTTAGAGATTTCGAGTTACACTCGGAACCTTATATGAATTTAGTAAAGGCCCGAGAGTTACAACATATGGTGATATAGTTGCAAGAGTTGCAAATGGTGATATCACGCATTCTCTCGAATATAAATTATTCCTGGTCTAGATATATTGACATGGGTCGGTCATTATATTGGTAAGACTAGTACATTGTCTATATATGTAATGGACATATGGTTTGTCTTAACAGACTGTGAGCTTAGTGGAAGTTCATATATAAATGCAGATATTCATTAGTGCAATGAATATCAGACAGACTCATAAAAGATTACTAATAGATATTCCATAAAACTGTCAATAGTTGTCTTTTCGAGTTGAGTAGTTATTGTGGTCCTTTGACTTGAGACACCACGGTGGTCTTGTGAGAGATCATCTATGTCTGATACCATGCATGTCAGAGACCTTTCATGGTCTGGCCTCTGGATGACTGTTAGGTATAGACTGATGCTCACGAAGATCGGTGTGTGTTAAGATGATGATTTGTCAGTCCATATGGTTGGATTATGTTTCCAGAAATTTTTCAGAGTATATTTCGGAAATCTTTTGGCCAAAAGTACGTCGAAGAAATTGTTTCTTTGACATTATAAATAATATTGAAAAGAGTTTTGCATATATTATTTATAAATGGAATATAAGGATGAAAAGTTACACATATTGAGTAAATAAGGTTTTGACAGTATAACTATAACTTTACTCAATTGAAACGTTAATGACGAAGGGATTATACATTAGCGTTTTAACCTCGACTTGTATAGTTCGACGTGTCTTGTTGTTTTGTCATGATTTGTAGGTGGATAGGCCTTTATGAAATATGTGTACAAGTATATGAGATATATATGTATATATATAAGTAACAACCGAACGTGAGCCTAGAGAGTTCCATTATATTGAGTTTACTCGTTGAGCACTAGAGCGACCTTTCGTCAAATGTTGACAAAATATTTTTTGGGTTTTTAGGATTAAATTATTTAATCCGATAATTTATGTGATGAATTGAATTAATTAATTTTATATTAAGAGTTGATATAATTTTATTGTATAATAAATGTAAATTTGATTTACATTATATTAGTAATTATTTCGTGAATTAATTTAATTGTTAAATTAATATATAATATTAATTACTTAGATTATATAAATAAAGCTTTTAATTAGTTAAAGTAATTAAGGTAAAGCAAAATTGAATTATTTGGTTAAAGTAACTAAATGATTCATAAATGTAGTTTAGTTACTAAAGTTGGTGAGATTAATTTTAACTTTCGTTAAGTTAATTTTTGAAACATGTGGTGTAGGGAAAAGATTCCATTTTACCATGGTTTAAATTAAAAGGCTTGGGTTTTGTTTTCTTTAATTTTAATTAATAAAACAAAAAGCAAAAACACTTTCCTTTCTTAATTAATTGATTCTGCTGAACCAAAACAAGTAAGAAAAAGCAAAAATTCATTTTTTCCTTCTTTGGTTCTTGCCACTGCCGAACCTGGAACAAAGTAAAGGAATTGATTATTTTTGTTTTTGCTCTCCAATTCTAAGCCCTAAATCTCAGCAAATATTACCCTATAAATAATCAAGACCATGGAAATTAATCTTTAAGTGTTAAGGATTAATTGTGTTCTTGAAGTTCTTGATTTTTTCCTAGGGTTCAAAAGTTGAATTTGGGGAAAATCTTGATTGCAATTCTTGAGTGATCAAACCACCTTTTGATCACCAAGACTTGTTCTTGAGGAGCTCAATTTGGTGGATTTTGAAGGAGTTCATAGCTTGGAGGATTTGGAAAAACTTGGAGGCAAAAATTCAACAAATTGGCAAGGGTTAAAAAGCTTGTTGGTAAAATTTAATTTGTAAATTTTATTGTTCAATTTATTGTTGATTTGTTGATGTTTATTGTAGAGAAAAATTATTGTGGATTTGTTGGATTATTTGGAAGCATGTATGTGAGGATTTGAAGAATTCAAGTGTTGGAAGAATTAATATATAGTTGATGTATTAATTTTTGTATGCTTGGAGTAATTTTTCAAGTATTGAAAAATTGTTGTGTATACTTAGATTAATTTTTAAGTGTTGGAAATTAATTTCTGTATGCTTGAATGATTTATCAAGAGTTGATAAATGTATTAAAATGTGTTGAAATTTTTTTAATTAGCTTATGGTAATTTTTAATGCATGGAAAATATTTTTAATGTATTTGAAATTTGTAAGTTGAAAAGAAAAATTTGCCCACTGTTTTGGACTGCCGAAAATAAAAAAAATAAAAAATTTACTCGCTCGGGATTTGATCTCGGGCGGGTTCCGCTGCGCTCGGTTTGGTCCGTTCCTCACTCAAAAATTTCAGTTCCAAAACGGCTCGGATCTTCTGCGGATTTGCTTCTATACCCCGAGCACTGACCACGTATCCCAGAAATTTACCTGACGCTACTCCGAATGCACACTTCTCCGGGTTCAGCCTCATGTTATGCTTCCTTAATAACTCGAAGGTCCCCGCGAAGTCGACCAAGTGATCCTCAGGCTTCTTGGTCATTGTTATCATATCATCAACGTACACCTGCATGGTCCTGCCAATGAGGGTCTTGAAAACCTTGTTCACTAACTGTGGGACACAGGACCTGGGCGACGCCGTTCCTAGGCTCGCGGCCTAGTTGGGAAGAATTACATAACATGGAGTCGCCACCCGGTGCGAACCGGGACAAAGATTTAAGGCCGCACTCACCCCTCGCAAGGGAAGACCTCAAACCGTTGGGTTCGGAATGGTCCCTTACTTATGTCACTTGTAATAAAAAGGATTTATATAATAATTTAACCAGGCTTAAATAACATTTATTTCCAAGAATATCATGCTTCTAAATTCATATGCATACCTCAACAAGTTCATCACAACATGCAACGTCACATGGCAATTTCATGAACATATTTCAATCCTATGTTATGGAAAACTAAGAACAACATAATCATGCTTGAATACAAATCTCATGAACCTATTAACCAAATAACATGCTAGCAACCTAATCATGCTTGAATACAAATAATACAGTTGGCTATATAACACAAGAAAGATCAACCAAGAGGCAATTATGCATGAATATGATAAGACAGACTCGGTTCAGTGTGTGCGCGTTCGTGTAGCGTTCGTAAACGCGTTCGAACGGAAATGAGACAGAATGCTCGC
Organism: Zanthoxylum bungeanum; assembly: GCA_019454045.1. Taxonomy (NCBI): domain Eukaryota; kingdom Viridiplantae; phylum Streptophyta; class Magnoliopsida; order Sapindales; family Rutaceae; genus Zanthoxylum; species Zanthoxylum bungeanum. The sequence goes on from SKCR01042147.1 coordinate 32,475, forward strand.
GTTCGAGTAGCGTTCGTAAACGCGTTTGAACGGAAATGGAACAGAATGTTCACGTTCGTATGGCGTTTGTTAACGCGTTCGAACGGAAATGAGACCTGATGCATGATAAGGCGAAATGTATGCGCGTTCGAATTGCGTTCGTGAACGCGTTCGAACGGACACGGACCTGATGCATGAAATGGGCAAAAATGCATAAACATCAAAATAAAGGGGGGGCGCGCGGCGAAGTACTGCCGTAAAGTTGGCCTATGGGGGCTCTTGATCTCTCAAAGAGAGGACCTTTAGACCAACATACTAAGCCCATGCGCGTCACATCACATCATGCATATAAACACAAAGACAATCATACTATCCTAAGTATGTCCGATTGAACGTGTCTTGCATCCAACCGAACACACATCAACCGGCGCGGCAAAGCATCGTGGTAAAGGGCTTTAACCCCTCCCCATAGGGGATCTCACATCGTACTTACTAAGCCCATGCGCTCGATTGAGTCATGCATAAATAAGCAACATGCAGAATTTAAATGACAAAAATAAATACATAAAAGCAACACAAAACAAGAGAATGTGCCGTTTACTCAAGTGGTACGTGGAGTTGTGTCCCATGTACAGACCGCACTACCGTCCATTCGGATTCGGCTACGGAATTTACGTCTGGGTTTCCATCCTATATACCACAAGAGACGACACTCTTCCATTTCATTCAAGCCACAACATGCTTCCATAAACGACTCTCATGCGAATAGAATGCAATAATAATAATAATAAAACGAATATAAACTAATGAAAAGGTACTCTCAGGTCTAACCTTTTAAATCATCTCTCGGATGTACGGTACACGATCGTCGGAAGGGGGGGTGCTCCGCAACTCTCCTGGTTCACTGGTTCACTGTTCTCGTTCGTTATCTTTTGCTATTATTTCCTTGTGGTTTCGCTGCCTTTTCCTCTTTATCTTTTGCTTATTGTTTCCTTGGGTGTGTTCCTCCTGTAATTTTTATGTGTGTTGTGTATGAGTTAGGGACTAGGGGACCAACTAAGGACTAAGACTCTACAAAACTAAAAACTAGTCTTGAGAAGGTTGGTGAAGGGTTCTTTTTATAGGCAAAGGGTTGGGCTTGACAAGGAAATGGATTTGATTTGGTTTGGTTAAGGGAAGTCAAAGGATTTGATTTGGTTTGGTTAAGGGAAGTCAAAGATTGAGGGGGGACAAATCTTGGCTAGATAGGGAAGGTTGAATATTTGATTGGCTTGGATTAGGAATACAATATTTTAGATTTGGGAATAATCTTATTAGATTGGGAATATAATTGGTTGATTGATTTTAACTTGGTATGATTATATTTTGATTTAGTGTGTGATTTGTTTAATTTAGGCATGATTTTAGTTTAAGTTGGTAATTGTTTATTTTATGTTTGGTATATGTTTTATTTAATCATTTAATTAATTTAGTTATTATATTATTTAGTTAATGTTTTAATTAATATTTATTTATTTAAATTGGGATGTGTTTTATGGGCTTTGGGGGGCTAATTGGGCTGGATGAGAGGCTAGCAGCAAAACCAGATTTACCGACACGTTCGAACGCTTCCTCGAACGCGGCACGAACGCCCGCAATCCGTTTGACGTTCGAACGTAAACACAAATGTAGCACGAACGAAAACAGTGAACCTTGTTTATTCTGAATTTCCCCTTCCGATGTCCGTTTCCCGTGACCTCGGTGACTTAAAAGGTAGTTGTCTCCAAATAAGACTCCTCATCGGGTTTATGTGTAAAAATGCAGTGCCTACACTAACCTCTGAAACGTAGCCCCATCATTCTTTAATCTAAAAGGCATCACCTTATAGCAATACAGCCTCTGATCTGTGATGAAGGTTGTTCTCTCCTCGTCCTCGGGATGCATCTTGACCTGATTATAGCTCGAGAAGGCGTTCATGAAGCTAAGCAGTCCATGACATGCCATTGAATCCACCAATTGATCTACCTTCGAGAGCGGGAAACTATCCTTCATGCATGCTTTATTAAGGTCGGAGAAGTCTACACACACCCTCCACTTTCCGCTGGCCTTTTTTACCAGGACCACATTGGACACCCACTCCGGGTATTTCACTTCTCTGATGAAACCTGCCTTTAGCAACTTCTCTATTTCGGACCCTATCTCCTCGCAACGCTCCTGATTGAAGATTCTCATCTTCTGCTTGACTGGCTTATGAGCCTGGTCCACTCTTAAACTATGACTGATGAACTTGGGATCTATCACGGGCATGTCACCGTGCCCCAAGCGAAAATCTCCACACATTCCTTCAAAAACTTCAGCAAACCTTGCTTCAAGTTCTTCTCTAAACCCGCACCCACTTTTATAATTTTTCCAGGGCCGAAGAGTTCTACTGATTCCAACTCCTCGCCAGCCCTCAACTGGGCAAAATCTTCGGGCCGTGGGTCCGGAGATTTGACTGTCATTTCCTCTTCTTCTCTCACTTTCCTCTTCCTATTGTCTTATTCGAGGCAAAGAGTCTCCTTCGAGACGTTAGCGATACAGCTCCTGGCTGTTTTCCGACTTCCACATACTATCTCAATCTCGTTCCGGGTGGGAAATTTCAATTTCATATAGTAGCATGACATTGCCGCCTTCGTTTTCATCATGAAAGGTCGGCCCACAATAACCTGGTAACTGCTCATACAATCTACCACTGTAAAGTCCATCATGATCATCCGGGTGTAGGGAGTGGTCCCGATCGTCATTGACAGTTGTATTCTATCCAAAGGAACGACTGTTGAACCTCCAAACCCGTACAATGGTGTTCCGTCCCGGGTCATAGTGGCACACTCCACCCCCAAACCATCCATGGCTTCCTTGGAGATTATGTCAACTGCACTCCCCGGATCCATCAGGATCTTATCCACCTCCGCTCCTCCTATCACAGCCTTAATTATCAATGCATCGTCGTGGGGGAAACCCACCCCATGGGTATCCTCATTTGTGAACATAATAGGGATCGATCGACCCATTTGAACCCTCGGGGCCTGCTCCGTTGTCAATACTTCCAGTCCCCGGAACCTATTATAACTCTTTCTTGATCGGTTTGAGTCTCCGGCCAGTGTCCTTTCACCAGCGATGGTATACATTTGTCTAGGTTTCCACCTTTGTCGGGCCGTCATGGCCTCTTTGTCGATATAATCATTTTACGCCAGGTTTTCCACCTAATCCCGCAGGTCCCTACAGCCTTCCGCCGTGTGCCCCTCAGGTTATGATGCACACAATATGAGCCAACGACTTATTCAAAGGGGTATACATTGCCCCCCAGGCCACATGATTTACTTGCACCTGATTCTTTCTCTCCTGAGGTACATTACTCTGAGGCATCGGCCTGAACTCCCTTTATCTCGGGGGCGGTTTCCTCAATTACCTGTCAGACCTCCGCGGCATCTCTGACCTCACGACCTTTCCTTTCTGAGTTCCCCCTTCTCCGGCAACCTTCTCTTCTCCTTCCATCAAAATAAATTTCATGGCCAACTCCAGAGCGGTGGCATAATCTGGTACGTCCTGGATCCTCAGGTGAGTCCACAATTTCCCGACCTTCATAGCTCCATTGAGACTTTCCAACGCCTCTGATGACTCGTATGCTCCAACCTCGAGCACCAGATTGTGGTATCTTTCAATAAAATTCTTCAGGGGTTCGTCATCCCCCTGCTTCATCAATCTCAGTGCTCTCAACGTCTTCCTTAGCACTCACGCTCCTTTCAAATGTCGAACAAAGGATTTCCTGAGCTGAGAGAAATTACTGATGCTCCATGGGGTCAAACTTCTGAACCATAAAATTGTGGGCCCGCATAGGGTTAAATGGAATATTTTGCAGATGGCCTCTCTCATCATCCCTTGAACCTCCATTAGCAAAATAAAGCTCTCGACATAGGACTTAGGGTCGGTATGGCCCTTGTAGGAGTTCATAGATGGCATGGTGAACCATCTAGGGAATTCAGCTGACAAGATTTCTTCCGTAAAGGGGGATGCCATTTCTCCGTCTGGACCATCGCCTTTGTCTTCTTTCAGGTTTTCTTCCCATTTTTTCTTCTCCTTTCTGAACTAGGCTTTTATCTGGTTATCAGTATTATCGTGTTACCTCCCGCGGACTTCTTTACGTCTGTTGGACGCCTCTCGATCCCCCCCGTCATGTCTTTTGTCCCCCTCATTCTTAGAGCGTGGGCTATTACTATAGGACACTGACGTTTGCCTCTCATTTTATTCTTCCCACATTCTTTCTTCCGGCAAGGCTCTGGTTATCACAACAGATCTCACTTTCTGGGGATCCCTCCTCCCGGGTTCATCATCTCCGCCTAGATCTACAACCCTTTTTCCCTTTGCTATCCCATCTCTCCTCCGGCTTGGTCCAACCTCCAACCTCTCATCGTTCATCATTTCTAATTTTTCCAGTTTCTCCATCATGGCCTTCATGAAGGTCTGGTTTGTCTCACTTTCTTTTCTCATGCTTTCTTCCATTTTCTCCATCCACTCTGTTGTTGAACTCTCCGACAATCTGTGGTTCCCGTCTTCTGCCATTGTCTTACCACGCAAGCTGCTTTTTGCTCTCTTCCCCACAGATGGCGCCAACTGTTGACGGGTGATTTTTGTTCCAAGGGTAATTTTGGGATAATGCTCCCGGGACAATCCTCCTCCAACCATGAATTTGTTTGGTTATGGGGGGACCAAAAGCAAATTTAGCAAAAGAGGAAAAACAAACACAAAACCGCCAAGAGGGTTTACGTGGTTCGGCAGAATAAATTCAGCCTACGTTCACTAGAACAAAGTAGAGTATTGATTTTATTACTAGAACGAGCTCGGCCGACCTCTTTTCAATGGTGGTCAAGTGTTACCAAGCTGTTTTCTTTTGTGGTGTTTTGCAAATAGTACTTTGAGTGAGATTTTTGCCAACCAACCTATACAAATGAGATTACCCTCCCTTTATATACTAAGAGAAATACAACATTATTCCTATATCTCTATGACGTCAGCCACGTGGATTTCCGACCGATTGACGGGCTCTCTGACCCAACTACCTCGCGAAAACAAGCCTGCAATCTGACTCCCCATCAAATCACTATGTTTTATACGCTGCCACACTCAACAATTATGATGACAGCTTGTAAAGATCTTTTAGGCGGTGATACATGTCAGAGGGAAAAGTCCAAAAGGTCTCGGTCACATGTCGGGCGTCATGAGGACAGCCAAATATTTTACCGACCTACTCCAACCACTTACGAACTGAACCAAAATATCCGAGCTCATTCTCCTGTTCCAAGATGAATGATAAGGCTGAATCGAGCTACCGGGTTAAAGTGGTCTGTCTCGGCTCTGATGTTGTCGGTCTCTGAAATTTGCATCATGTTGTATCCTCAGGTCGGTCAAACCCAGGAAACCGGGTCCAAACACCATGCCTGGTCGAAGAATAGCTAATATCCTCAGCACATTCGTCCTCCCAAGATGAGAAATTTCATCTTTGCCCTTGCCGTACTGTTCAAATACTTTGTCACAAAAAACACCATCAACAAATATTGTTAAAATACCAATGCGTTACTGTATCTTACATACTAAATTTGTGTTATCTTTGTTCATTTAATAATGCATTGGAATTTTCCGAAATTGTAACAAATATATTTTGGGGAACTTATGAAATTTAACTGAAACCAATGATATATTGTAAACGATCTCTTTATTTTTTGATTAATTTTTTTTTTCTCATCAGTGGATGAAAGTGGGGCTGTGACTGCATTTATGATGTTTAATTATCCCAAAATTGTAACCGAACTTTCCCAGAATTGATTTGTGGTGATCTTCTTTGAAGAATTTGTGTGCCTGTCCATTATTTCCTTAATTTACATTAAATGAATTTGACTATTATTATAAGAGTTTATCTTGATTAAAAATCAAAAGAGTTCAAACTTACCTCACATAAGTGGAAAGGAAATTAGGTTATCAATATGATATTAAAAAAAGAAAAACTCACTTTAGGTTTAATAAATAATTAAACATTGAATTTGGTGAACAAATCATAAAAAATATAGGTTTAATGTATGTTGTTGATGGTATTTTCAGGTCCTATGATATTTAAGCAGTACGGCAGGGGTAAAAAGGTAATTCCCTTCTTGGTCAGGATCATTAATACCGACCCGACCACATGAGTGAGGGGCCGAGCACTTTATGATCGGTAACCGACCACTCCAGACTTGATGATCGGGCGTTATCATATCGATAGCAGCATTCTCAGTTCAAAAGACCATTGTGACCGACCTCATGAAGACCGAGAATATGGCGAGATATGCTCCAGAAGATAAAACATCCTATTTTTACGGATAAGAAGATAAGTTATCATACTTTCATGGGGAAAATTGATAAGTCAGTATCCTAATAGGATAAATGAAGTGAAGGTAGTTTCGACTATGAATTCTTATGGGAAAAGGAAAACTGTTTCTTTGTTATTATAAATAGGAGGAGAAAGCGTGCTTGTAGGTAGATTATTGAGAGCATAGAGAGTTGAGAAGAGAACAAGAGAGAATTAGACTTGTAAACACAAAACAGATCAGAGAAACATATTTCGGTAATAAAACATCGTCCGTTCTGTGCCCGTGGATGTAGGTTGGATCCGATCCGTCGAAGCACGTTAAATCTCTTTGTTGATTGGTGTATTTATCTATCTTTTGCCAAATTTGCTTTTGGTTTCCCATAAACAAAATAAATTCACTGTTAAATGAAGGTTATCCCGGGAGAAATATTTTCCTAATTGCCCCTGAGATGAAAATCAGTCGTCAACATATGTAATACGCTAGTTATCAACAAAATAATAATTATTAAAAAAACTAATAAATAAAAACACATAAAATTGGATTTGTACCAACTATTTTATATGATTTGTGTATGGAAAATAATAATTATAATTATTGAATTAATTATAAGTATTTTTTATATGTTATTCGTAGAATGAGATAATATAGATTAAATAAAAAGATATATAGTTAAAAAATCCCACAATTTCCTGATTCTCATAATTTTTTTAAAATTTTATGTTGATGGTGAATTTTCACCTCAAGAAAGTTTGAATACCGAAGAGGGGTTGAATGGGATTTTGTATTTGGCCAGAGAAGAATGATGAGGGCTCAATGACTTATAGAGGCTAAAGTAAGATGGAGGACCCGAGCCCATAATGCGAATGAGTTTTCTCAAGGGAAGAACATGCTATTGATGAAGCAAGTGGGTACCCCGAACCAACCTGGTTGAAGAAGTCAGAAAGATTTGACTATGCACCCTTCACCTCGGCATGCCGACCCGAGGAACGGAGATGAGATCACGATATTTTATACTTATAGGTATATGACGTATGCCCTACTTGGAAGTTTGAGCTTTTATAATGCTAATGTGACAAGAGTAAGTAAGACTCTGCCAGACGAAACATTATTAAAGTGGTTGAACCGCAGGGTGTCACGTTAACAGAACGTGTAACAATGGACAAAGGTTGGAATGATGGGTTTCTGCTGACAGAGGTAGTTGGGTCAGATGTCAGGGCGACTGTTTACAGAGTGGTTGGGGAAAAAGAGCATGGAACAATGGTGACATGATGACATGAACTGACGTCATGGGTTGTAGAATAGTAGATTCAGAAGTCTATATAGAGGGGTTGAAACCACATACTCAATGGTTAGCAATTTCCGCATCACACACATTGTAAAAGAGTTAAAAGCTGAAAAGTAGTGATAGAGAAAACTGGTTGATACACGATCACTTGAAAGATTTATAACGGGCTAGTTTAAGACCCGATGTGTTTTATACTCTTTGTAAGCCCACCACACCACTTGTGTCTCAACTCGGTCTCGAGCTCGAATAGTAATATAAACAATTTCTTTCTCTCGTGGATGTAGGTTGGAGCCACTCTCCGCTGAACCATGTAAATTTGTGTCTGGTTTTCTTATTTGTCTGCCAAGTTTGTTTTGGATTCCTTACTAACCAAATAAATGCACTGTTTGGGGGAGGTTTGTTTGATTGGTCGATTTCCTAAATTGCCATTGGAATGAAAAACATTCATCAACAGTTGACACCGTCTGTGGGAATTTTATACAAAAAGCAACAAACACACTAAAACAATGGTAGAAGACAAAAACCACAGAGCTTTGGAGCCTTCGACGGTGGAGTGGATGGAAAAAATGGAAGAAAACCTGCGATTGGAAATGAAGAATGCACAGAAGGAAAGAGAGGTGACACAAGCCTTTATAAAACTATGATGGAGAAGATCGAGAAGTTAAAGAATGCGTTAGGAGAGCACGCCAAGCAGGCCCCGGTAGGAGAGAAGAAATTATCGGTGGAAAGAGGATAGCCGGTATGGAAGATGATCGAGAAACTAGAAGAAGAAATGCTCATAAAGTAAGGTCAGTGTTTGTGGCCAGTGCCGCACATGCAGAAGAGTCATGAGAGGAAGAAGACGATAGGCAAACCTCAGAATCGTCCAGTAACAGCCTGTGATTTAAGAAAAGCGAGTTAGGACAACATCTGAAGCGGGGTCTTAAAGCTGCCAGGAGTAGGAGATACCATGTTCGGAGAAGCGAATATAAGGAATCTCTCGATCGAGGGCAAAAGAACACTGAAAGCCAAATGAGAGACTGATTTCGGAAGGAGATGAAGAAATGAGAGGAGAGCTCACAGAGAGATGCTCGGGGTGATCAAGATATAGAGGCAGCGTCCCCTTTCACTAAAGAATTGATGGGGACAAAGTTCCCAGGGAGATTCACCATGCCTATGATGGACGTCTACAAGGTTAACACAGACCCTAGATCCCATGTTGAAAGATTTATTTTACTCATGAAAATCCAAGGCGTGGTCGGGGAGGCAGTCTGAAAGGTGTTCCTGCTAACCTTGGGGGGGGAGTCGGCCATTTTATGGTTCAGAAATTTGACACCAATGAGCATTGGAAATTTTTCACCGCTGATGATGTCCTTCTTATGCCACTTTAAAGGAGCATGCGCACCACAAAAAGACAGTTGGGTCACTGAGGACAATGAAGCAGCATGATGACAAGCCGCTGAAGAGTTTCATCGAAAGATACCACAACTTAGTATTGGAGGTTGGGGCGTATGAGTCCCCGAAGGAGTTAGAGAGATTTAAAGGAGTTTTGAGGGTTGAGAGATTGTGGTCCCACCGAAGGATCCAGAAGATACCCGATTAATGAGATGAGTTGAGCTACTGCCGCAGTTGCTTATTAATATTATATGCCTATACAATGTTGGTTATGCCTTAAATCTAATAGATATATATATAATTGTACATTATTACATTGATTAATAATATTAGTAATTTATTTATAAGTTTTGTCATTAAGAAATGTTGACTACCTATAATATAAAGTTTTTAGAATGACAACCAAAGGAATTAACTTAAGTTAATTATGAGATCCTATCATTATTAATTGTTCTCGATCCTATGATTATCAACACTAGAATATTGATAAATTCATTCGAAATATGTTATGTCTACTTCATTGGATAAGGAAAGCAGTTGATCTCATACATAACCAGTGAAGATATTCACTTATTTTAACACATGAATACTTGTTATAGAATAAGTACATTTAATTAACCTACTTCAGAACCTATATGGAGTGTTATCCATATGTTTATGAAATTTTCCTAAGTTACGATAATATGACTGATCCTTAAACTTGTGGTAGTTCGATCTATCGAACTTCCTGCAACGAGGCAGTGAACCGTAAGTGGAATCCGTTCCTTTTTATGAGAAATAAATAAATATTTCCCACATAGTTTGATTTGTATGTGGGAATATCTTAAACAATAGTGGAATTCGTTCCTTTTTATGAGAAATAAATAAATATTTCTCTTAAGGGTTAATTCAATACTTGAATAATAAGAGCACTCATTTTTTTTGTTATGTAAATGGAAGATAAATTCATAAAAATTATGAATATATTGTTCATCAGAGGATTAATAATAATTAAAGGAAAAAAAGTAATTATGGAAGTATAATAGACTTTATAACCTGATTCTAGTTATGAAATACTTGTGAAGGATCAAACCGTATATAATTATTAGATTGATGGATGATGTTGTTTTCATATTATGTAATATATTTACAGTTAAGAGAGTGCAGTTTTAAGATTTTTAGTAGAGTTATTTAAAGTTAATAATATGATATTATAGATTGAAAGTTTAATCAATAGTTTCATTATTATTGAAGTTCAAAACTGTAGGTCATTTGGTTCCCTTATTAGCTCATTAACATTATAGGAAATCAATTATGAATATTTAGATGGTCTAATTTGTTGTTCCAAAATTAATTGAATAATTTGATTATTCAAATTAATTAGTAAGTAATAATTTCGAATTATTAGATATAAAGATCAAAAGTATAAGTTTACATGATGGTGGAAATTTAATAGAATTATGAATTCTAGTAACTTGCAAGTCATGATTTAATATCTTTATAGAAACTTTATATAATTTGATTATATAAAATTTCTATTATTATTATTATTATTATTATTATTATTATTATTATTATTATTGAATAATTTTTTTTATTAATAATAATGTAGATAATATATAATAATTTAAAACTTTAAGTAATTATTTTGATAATTATTAAAAATTTGAATTATCAAATCTAAACAGAGTTATTTAATTATTTCTCTACAAGAAAACTGGAGATTATCGACCGAATATTCAGTCGGTAATCTCAAAAGTTCGGTTAGTATATGGCTCGTCGCTAATAAATTACCGATTGAAATATGATCGATCGGTAAAATTACTGACCGAAGTACCTACCGAAACATAATTCGGTCGATAAATTCTTAATAAATAAATAAATAACTAGATTTTACCGACCGAACTATAGTCAGTTGGCAGCCCATGACATTGACCGTCAAGAAACTTATTTTATGACGGATATTAACCGTCAGTATATCATGTTTTTCTAATACTATTATAATTTGGGGGTGCATGATTTTCTTTGTTTAAAAGGTGAAAAAATGAGAACACAATATTTAACGATGTAAAGGTAGAAACTTTTACGAGTACTCTATTTATATTGTCTAGATATTTGAACTAAAGAGCAAAATTTATCTAATAAAATAGTTGTCATTTGGATTCTCTAGTGGATTTAGATTAGATTCGGTATTGATATGAATTTTATATTGAGTTTTTTTTTTCCAATTATGATTAGTAGTTATTGTATATTAATTTTAATCGTGCAAAATATTAAAATTAACATCCTAAAAAGTTATATAAAAAAATTAGTACAACTCAATTTAATATTGTATCCAAATTTTTCACATGGAATATTTTGTGTCTTCCTTTCGCATAACATTGCATCAATGGTCCCCAAGAGGCGTGTTTTGGTGGTGTAGAATTTATGATCCCATCTTGAGGTCTTGGATTCGAATCCGGTGAGTGCGTTTCCTGTAAGAGCCTGAGACAACTGAGATTTTACCTGTTCTATTTAAGTCCGAAATGAACGGTTTAGCGGTGAGATTTCCAACTATTAAAAAAAAAAAGCATTGCATCAATGGCATTGCATGTAAGAAATCTAACTTTGGGGAAATTGAGATATTGCAAAAGGCATATGAAATTTATTGAACTTTTAATTTTACTTTATGTGATTTAATTGGGGATAGCTAACCCCATTAATTTTTCTAGATACTTTTTCTTGGTTGCATTTTTTACTTTACAATTACCACGATGTGAGTCAAAATAAATGGGATTATCATTGATATATATAATATTTGACATATTATTAAAAGTGCATAAATCTTAAAAAAAAAAATCATCGGTTCGTTTAAAAATTGAAAAATATATCAAATTTAAAGATATAATTAAAACGTATATTAAATATTATGTTTATATTTGTCACATGTTAAGTGAAAGTGTATCAAAAGTGCATCAACTCTGTGTTTGTGATTGAAAGTATATTAAATATTGAGATATATCTTTTACATGATGGATGCACATTTGCTACACTGAAAATTTTTGGGTGGAGCAATGAACAAAATTTCAAGATTTGTGTATTTTTAATAGTGTATCAAATATTAAGTATACGATTAATTATTTCCCATCATGATATTAAAAAAAAGGTTATTATCATTTTACTATTTTAGAAATTGAGAAATAATAAACAGATGTCAAAAGTATTGGTGTATAATATTTTATTATTATATCTTTATAAAGTTTACAATTTACTGCTAGTATTGTATATTTACTATAAGAAATATTGGAAAAAAATACAAGAAGTATTTATGTGTAATATTTTACTAATGGTAGTATAATATATCTTTTTTTTATAAAAATATAGTAGTAAAATATAAAATTTTATAAAGATATATTATGAAAATGTAAGATATTGTAGTAAAATATAATTTTTATAAATATATAATAATAAAATATTATATTTCAGTACTTCTTATATCAATTTATTATTTCTATAGTGAAATGGTAAAAAAAGAAAAAAAAAAACTTGATCCATAACGATTTGGGCATAGAGATACAAATTCATTTCACTGGTGTTTTCAATTTATTTGATGACACTGAATGTATCTTTGACTCTACTTTTAAATTGTATGTGATGGTGATATGTTACAATAATGGATGAGTGATATTGAGAGGTATTCTTAGAGAGAATCGATACATATAAATTATTGAGGTTTTTAAATTTTAATATATAATATGATTTATATATGATTTTATTCTTTATTAGTAAGAGCCTAATTTTAAATACCCGCGTATAAATTTCTTTGAATTTATTTTAAAATTTACTTCACACAATCAGATTATTTTTCTTTTTCAAATAAAGATTTAAGGTTATAAGAAAGAGTAGTGAAAAACATTAAGAAAAATAATAAATGTTTTCTCCAAGAAAAAAAATGAAATTTTGTTTAGTTTTTTCAATTGGGTGGTTGCAGGTAATCGATTAAATCCAGCCTAACTTTATTTGATGTTACGTTGGCAACTTGGAGATTTGAAGACTATTCGGGATTTGGATATTCGATGAAAGATCTGGAAATGCTTTTTTGTTTTTGGTGCATATCATATACAGTGAGTGAAGTTATAAAATTATATATCAGGATCTGAAATTTTCGGAATTTAAGATGATTTTTATATTTTAAAATATTTGATTATATCATATTAATATAATACCGAGAAAAAAAATAATTAGAGCTCTTAGTTATTAAGTTATTTTAAGATTATAATAAAAAATACAAGGGTTATGCGGACACCCTATATACATATATATAATCGAATTTGATTTTTTTTTTCCATAATTTTTTTTTAATATTCAAATCCAAGTGATCAATTAAATTATGTGACCCTGTCTAGGGCTGTGAAGTTACAAAATTATATGCACGCAAAATAATAATATTTAAAAAATGATATAAAATGACAATTGAAGTTCAATTTTTTAATATTGTTTTACATTGTATAAATATGTATAATTTAAAATCTATTGCTTTATATATATATATATATATGTAATATAATTCATATATCTATCGAATATGGGTGTTCACGGGTCGGATTTTTTTGAAAAAATATGAGACCTGATCAAGTCGGGTCACGTGGGTTGTGAAATCCGAATCCAAAATTTGAGAGGTGAAACCCGATCGGGTCGGCAAATTTTTTTTCCTAATGAATTAATTAATTTGAAATATAAATATTAGTTATTTTATGTCCCGAAAATTATTTTATATATAAAGTTTTAAGACAACAAAAGTAATAAATAAATGAAATAATAGTAAAAACTTTAAAAAATAATAATTTTTTTAGAAAAATAATAAATTTCTTAGAAACATAATAAAAATATTATAGTTTCGGATCGGGTCGGGTTTTAATATCAAACCCGTTACCCAATCCGTAAATTTCGGATCGGGTCGAATTAACCTGAAAAATCATTATTTTTTAAAACTCGCACGGATCGAGTCGCGGATTGACCCGACCCTATGAACACTCCTAGTATCTTATATGAGTGAGTTTGGAAGTCTACTCATATTTCTTGGGAGATTATAATTTTTTAGGTACCACTTGCCCCAAATGGCAAGGTCAATTGAAATTAATTTTGGCTGTAATTGTGGAATGACTTTTTTTTTTGGTAAAGAAATTGGAAGGGGGGACCGACAATGATTAGGGCACATAGAGGATAGCCTTGAGCTTGTCTAATGTGTACAAATTGTCTATTTTTATGCCCTCTGCCTTTAAAAGCTATCAAAATTTTATGAATTTGAATTCGGTATTAAGTGAAATTTATATTAAGGTTTTAAAAATATGAATTAATAGTTGTTGGATAATAATTTAAATATAAATGAATTTTAATTTTATATTATTCTTCAAATACGCATAGTGGAAAATTATAAAAAAAAAATTAACGCAATTCAACTCAACGCTAGATTCCAATTCAATTTTTATTGTCCATCATAATTGGATCTGAGTCGGACTAGTGACCATGACCATATACTTAATAGTGCTGCAAAATATTTATTTAAAAAAAAAAAAGAAAAAAAAAAGAACATGCTTTTTTAGTGGATAAATTAAAGGGAAAACGATTCCCTTTTACTCTTCCACCAAAAAGAAAAAAAGAATTGAGAATATAAAAGAAATCATATATATATATATATATATATATTTTTTGAAATCGTTGGAAACTCCACCGCCAAATCATTCTTTCCAGATTTAAGCAGAGTAGGTAAAACCCTTGACTGTCTCAGAGTCTTATAAGAAACACACTTACTGAATTCGAACCCAAGACCTGAAGGTTAGATCCTGAACCTTATACTACTAAATCACGCCCTTTGGGACTTATATATATATATATATATATAAAGAAGATTTCATGGAACATATAAAGTTTGTTTTTTGGTTGATTTATATTCTTCTTGTCCTTTTTTAAAAAATGACAAAATAAATTAAAAAATATAATTTTAACAAGAATATTCCAAGCCACAAAGGCCTTGCTATTAACTTTTTGAGTCAAGGTGACTTTATAAATTTCCCATTTCATAAACGTGGATAAAGGTTAAGAGGGTATTCAAATTATGGGTTTAGGTCGGATCGAATTTAATAAACCCGATTGAATTGTGTAAATAAAACTTGTACTTTAACTTGAAAATTTGAAAAGGAGATCTAATGAGGATTAGGTCGAGTGATCGATAGTCAGTCAAATTGAAAAAATTAAAAAAAAAAATTACTTTAAATAAAACTAAATTTATATCGGATCAAATAATTTGGTTTTAACCATTTTCATTCGCTTTTAACACACACATATATATGGATCAAACTCGAAAAATTTTAAGCAAAATCGATATTTGACCCGATTCAACTCAATCCAATGAATTAGATAATTCAAACTTAATTCGATATATTTTATTGAGTATAGGAGTAGAGTTAGTGCCCATAATTGACATTGATTTCTGAAAATTCTGTTTTAGTCTAAGGTTCTGACCCTATGCGGAATTAACATAATAATTAAGACATGTCCTAAATATTGTTACTATGAATTAATTAAATCAACACACACCCTTAAGTCTTTTCTTTTGGAATAGCGGGAAACCTCACGTCATCAATTGGTGCGTGGGTAAATCGGTGCTATCACAGGCTCTTACAAGGGTGCTACACTGGATTTGAACCTAGGACCTTGAAGACAAGATCCCAAGCTCAAACCGCTGGGTTGCGCCCCTTGGGGACAACACCTTTAAGTCTAATAATTAAAATTCAACACAAATAAAAACAATGTAGTAAATAAATCAATACATCAAATTTGTTGATGGAGTGGAAAACTCGTACGAGTAAAAACAAAAAACCTCGGGTACCTCGGCTACCAGTCCAAAATCCACTATATGAGAATAATTTACAGTGATGGTAAAAGACTTAAGGTAGCAACTCTGCTGACTCTAATACCTCTAGACTGCAAGAACTCGAAGAACTCCTCGAGCCTGCACCACACGATTTTCTTCAGAACCTCTGAAGTCTCTGAGCGAATCAACTCTGCAAGCTCTGAACGTCGGAATTATGACTACCAATCTTCCTCCTTGAGAACTCTGAAGGTTAAGGAAATTAAGTTTGATTGTGTTGATAGTTTAAAAAAGACGAATCTCACCAAAACAACGAAGAAAGAAAAATCAAAAAAATATTCAAGGTGAAATCACTAAGGTTGAAAAGCTATGAAGGTTTTAGGCTTTAAGATATTGTGTTTTCAACAACTATGAAGGTGGCTATAATGTTCTTTATATATGTAGGGCAAAAAGAAAGGATTTCCCAGTGCAAAATAGGCTTAAAACGCGTCCAAAATAGTCCACTTACGCACGGGCGTTCGAATGCCACTCGATCGTGTATCGAACGCGTGCTTATTCCGTAAATTTGTTCGAACATATCCTCGAACGCACCTCGAATGCAAACTCACTGGAAGGTTTTGTTCGAACGCACTAATGAACACACTACGCACGTGAACCTTCTGTCAAGTTTCGTTCGAACCCAAACACGAACGTGACACTAACGCCACTCGTTCGAACGAAAACACAAATGCAACACGAACGCAAATCTGATTTCTTCATGCTTAGTCTACCAAATACCTGTCCAATTGTTCCGAGATCTTCAAGACTCATTACAACTCAATTGAACTTATTTTGTTACGGACATTGCCAACAAATATATAACTAACAATTTCCAAGCTAATATTTGTAGATTTCTCTTGTTATAATTGTACAAATTTAAACTCTCTGATTATGATAATAGTAGATTATAATATATTATTATTTTTTAGGTGTTTTTATTAAAAATACGCAATTAGGATAGTATCTTTCATATTTAACTCAAGTCCAACTTAAAAATTTACATTTAGTTATATATATGTAAAATTACCATAAGGAATAAGGAATTAACAAAAAATCAAAAAATAAATAAATTAAAACACACACCCCACCCTCCTGTTAGGTGTGTGTTTGATAAAAATATTTATTTTTTATTTTAAAATATAAATATCTCCAAAAATATAAATTATTTTATAAAAAAAAATTACATATTCTCGATTTACAAATCATAAAATTTAAAATAAGACACATCATCGATATGTTTCAACGAAAAAATGGTGAAAAATAATTACATTTATAAAAGTATAATAACTTCAAATTAATCATTTTCAAACACTCATATTTCTTTCATCGGGACTTCAAATCACAATATGTAAAAAAAAAAAAATACATATACATAGCATGCATACCAACAACTTTCATTAAAAAATCTCTCTCAAATTAAGACTCATGTGTAGGAAAAAATCTCTAATATATAGTAAAAATGTAAGAGAAACGTATCTCTTAGTCTTAGGAAATGTCTTATGAAAAAGACACAAAGATGAAGGGACGTATCCTCTTAAGTGGAGGTATGCATTTATAGGCTTTAAAAGGCATTAGGGAGGGGTATAACCCTTAGGAATGTTACACCCTAAACCAAAGGGTGCATACAAAGACATCCATCCATGCCTATAAAAAGGGACATTGGGTTCATTTTCAAGGCATCCAAAAATTAAAAAACTTATTCATTTGTTAGAGAGTCAATTGTAGACAGAGTTTCCACCATTTTCTAGTTCAAGTTCTTGGAGAAAGGAGTGTCCCTTCTACAAGAAGCAACCAAGCAATTCTGGGAGAACGTTAGCCACAAGATATATGTAGAGCACCGAGGCAAGGCTAATAAGTTCTTAAGGACAGAGGAAACTCGACTTGGTTTTCATTTATCACTGTCTTCAACACATTTCAGGTTTTCCTTCGTTTTCAAGTTTATATATTTATGGTATTTTGATTGCAAAATAGTGGAAATTGATTGTATAATGAATGTTAAAATTGATTAATAACACATTATAGGATAACAATCTTAAGAACTTATTAATTTACATGTGTTGTTTAATTTATTTTTTCATGCTTTGGTTTTATTCTTCCTAGAAAATGTACTATGTGCATGAAAATTATGTAAGGGCGTTCGAACGCCCGACGAACACGTAGACAAAAATCGTAAATTATGCAGTTTCGTTCGAACGCGTCTTCAAACGCAACTCGAACGCCAGTCCTCTGGAAAGGATCGTTCGAACGCGTATTCAAACGCAACTCGAACACAAGTCCTCTGGAAAGTTTTGTTTGAACGCGTTTTCAAACGTTACACGAACATGAACTCACTGAAAAGTTTCGTTCGAACGACTGAACGAACTAGACAGTAACGCAAGACAATCCTGATTTAAAAATAATAACATAGACTTAGATCAGTCTATATTATATTGATAATTATCTTATGGTATACATGTTATAGCTATGGAATTGACATTATAGAATATATATATATAACAGTATTAACTTATTAAACTCATATACTAAATTTTGTAAATTTGGTAGTATAGGTTTAAGTTAATATTAGGGTATTCAAATATCACAAGCATACACCTAGTCAATAATGTGATAAAGTTGAAAGTTATTTGTTGATTGTTTATTGCGTACTTGGTTGATAGTTAAAAGTATAATTTTACATAAGTAATTCCATCCAAGCTTGTTTGAAGTTATATTTATATACACATGTATTTAAAATATTATTATACTTGTGAATTAAAGTGTAATACTAAGATTGAATGTCTAAGATATTCTATTGAGAAAGTGATTAAGGAAATTCTGTCAACAAGGCGATAAGAGCCTAAGTGGGCAGGGATTTAAGTGGTTACATCGGACCTCCCTCGTCCTCTGGGAATTTTCCTTTATTCACTTATCATAAGAAGCCTTAGTCATAAATTCAAAGACTTGTGTTATTTGGTACTATTGTCCAAAATAACAACAAGTGGACTCTTAGTGTAATATATAAACAAGATCATATGGTTAATCATTGTGTGATTTGTCTTTTGTAGACTTATTGATTACTGTTTCATTTCCAGTTATACATGGATAGTGGAAATATCACAGTACCGGTTGCTTATGGAGAGAAACCAGATAAGTTTGGTAGAGAAAACTTCAAATAGTGGCAGAGTAAAATATTGTTCTACCTGACAACACTGCAGTTGGCTAAGTATCTCAAAGATCCTCTGGGTTCTGTGGAGGGAGAAACGAAAACAACCAAGAAATTATGAGTTGAGACATGGTCGTCGGGCGATTTCTTATGCAAGAACTACCTCTTTGGAAGGCTTAACAACACCCTATACAATGTATATCAATGCATGGCTTATGTAAAGATTATATGGGAATCTCTTGAGAAGAAGTACCAAACAGAGGATGTTGTTCAAAAAATTTTTATTATGGGTAGGTTCCTGCACTACAAAATGATAGATTCAAGGACAATAATGTCTCAGTTGGGTGAACTGCAGTTGATCATTTATGAAATATTGGATGAAGGAATGAAACTCTGCGAGACGTTTCAAGTTGCCATAATTATTGAAAAGTTACCTCCATCATGGAAGGTCTTTAAAAGTTATCTGAAACACAAAAAGAAACAGAAAAGTCTTGAAGATTTAGAAGTTCGATTGAGGATCGAAGAGGACATTAGGGAGTCTGAGAAGGCTAGCTACAAGACTATGGAGTCTAAGGCCAACATCTTCGAGGGTGGAAATGGTAGTAAAAAGAGAAAGAACAATGGAACTGATTTTTCCTAAGCAAACAAGAAGTTCAAGGTGAAGTGCTACATCCGTGGGAAAAGTAGTCACATGGAAAAGGACTTCAGAAATAAGAAATCTCATGACAAAGGCATGAAAAAGAAAAATGAGACCCATGTCACTGAAGATGAGCAATTAACTGATGAGATCTCAGAGTTGAGCCTCTCAGCAATTGTAACTTAATCCAACTTGGTTGGGAACCCGAAAGAATAATGGATAGACACTGGGCCTACTTGTCATATATGTGCATATAACAAAATATTTTCCTAATATCAGAAGGTCGATAGTGGCGATTATCTGACTATGGGAAACTCGTAGACCTCCAAAGTGATTGGATAAAGCACAATAGTTCTGAAGATGACATACATGAATGAGCTTACATTGAATAATATTTTGCATGTTCCTGATATTCATAAGAACTTGATTTCAGGCTCCCTCCTTAGCAAGAATTTTTTTAAGCTTGTATTTGTTTTCGAAAAGTTTGTACTGTCCAAGAATTATGTCTATATGGGAAAAGGATACCCGAATGAGGGACTTCTCAAGTTCAATGTAATGGATGTCAATCGACACAGTGCTAATAATAATAAAGCTATATCTTCTGCTTATATTATTGAGTCAAAACATATTTGGCATGGTAGGTTGGAGCATGTTAATTATGATACAATGCATAAATTAATTAACATGGACCTTACAACTAAATTTACAATAGATAACCAACATAAATGTGAAGCATGTGTTGAAGCAAAAATGAATAGAGCATCATATAACGAAGTTCTAAACTTTTGGAGCTTATACACACCGATGTGTGTGATATGAATGTTATGTAAACAAAAGACGGTAAAACGTACTTTCTTACTTTTATCGATGATAGCACAAGATTCTGCTATGTGTATTTGCTGAGGAGCAAAGATGGAGCTATTGAGAGCTTTATACATTATAAGAACGAAGTTGAAAATACTTGGCAAGAAAATCAAAAGAGTCAGGAGTGATAGGGGAGGTGAATATGTGTCACCAATATATTAATATTGTTCCAATCATGAAATTATTCATGAAACTACAGCTCATTATTCTCCTCAACAAAATGGGATTACGGAACGCAAAAACCGAACGTTGAAGGAAATGGTGAATGCCATATTGACAAGATCTGGTTTACCTCAGAACTTGTGGAGGGAAGCCTTTTTTCTGCCAACTACGTTTTGAACAAGTTACCTCATAAAAGACTGGGAATACACCATATGAATTATGGAAATGTCATACATCTTCCTACAAATATCTGAAATTGTAGGGGTGTCTCGCCAAAGTGATGGTTCATAAACCTAAAAAGGTGTGAATAGGACCAAAAATTGTTGATTGTATATTCATTGGATATGCTCACAACAGTAGTGTGTATCAATTCTTGGTACATAAGTATGAAAGTCCTGACATCAATTCAAATATGATAATTGATTCAAGGAATGCGACATTCTTTGAAGAAACATTTCATTGTAAAGAAAAATAAAGAACATAATCTCTCAAAAGAATCATTGATACTACTATAAGTAGTGATCAAGTTAACCACGAATCAGGTCAACATGAAAATGTTACGAAAAATGAACATAGACGTAGCAACAGAGCAAGAACGTCTAAGTCATTTGGACCTTATTTTCTAACATACCCATTATAAAATGAGCCTCAAAACTATAAAGAAACAATGTATTCTTCGGAGACACCTTTGTGGAAGGAGGCTATCAGTAGTGAGATTGATTCTATCATTCAAAACCATACTTAGGAGTCGGTTGATATTCCTCCAGGTTGTAAGCCACTGGACTACAAATGGATTTTCTAACGGAAGATGAAGCCGGATGGATCAATAGATAAGTACAAGGCAAGACTTGTCATAAAAGGTTATAGATAAAAATAAGGCTTTGACTAATTTGATACCTATTCACCAGTGACCCGTATCACTTCAATACGAATGCTTATATCCATAGCAGCTATATTTAGTCTTGAAATATATCAAATGGATGTAAATATGATATTCTTAAATGGTGAATTGGATGAGGAGATTTACATGGAACAACCAGAACGTTTTAATGTTCCTGGACAAGAATACAAGGTGTGCAAACTTATAAAATCCTATTAAAACAAGCACCTAAACAATGACATGAGAAATTTGACAGAGAAATGTTGTCAAGTGAGTTCAAAATCAATGAGTGTGATAAGTGTGTATACACCAAATCAACTCAAAAGGGTATGTCATTGTGTGTCTATATGTAGATGATATGCTGATAATTGGTAGTAATAATGAGATGATTCAGTCTACCAAGAAAATATTGACCAGCAAATTTGATATGAAAGATTTAGAAGTACGTCATGTGATCTTAGGTATTAAGATTTCCAGAATATGAGAGGGTTACATATTATCTCCGGCTCATTATGTTGAGAAAATATTTGAGAAATATAATAATAGAGATCTAAACGTGGCTAGAACTCATGTGGACCTAACTCTTCATTTATCAAAGAATACTAGCTCAAACGTATCGTAATTAGAGTATAGTGCCAGCGATAAGCATATATTGTGATAGTCAATCGGCTATTGGGAGAGCCCAAAATATAATGTATAATAGTAAGTCTCGACACATACGTCACAAACATAATACCATACGACAACTGCTCTCAAGTGACATAATTTGGATAGACTATGTCAAATCAAAGAAAAACCTAGCGGATCCACTTACTAAAGGTTTACCTAGAGAACAAGTTGAGAGGTCATCGAAGGGAATGGGCTCGAAGCCTATAATTTAAAAATTGTCACTATGGAAACCCAACCTAGCTGACTGGAGATCCCAAGATCTAGGTTCAAAAGGGACAACTGAAACTTTGTGCAATTTAAAACAAGAACTGCAGTCTTTTACACTCTTTCCCATTCTTGTATTGACGTAGAGTGCTGTCTGTCAATGCTAGGACAAACTAAGGCTTTTAATGATCACTATATTAGGAGAAGAGTCCTAATAGGGTAAAGGCAGATTACCTCTTTATAGTAGATCATATATTTCAAGTAAGAAGTGAGGTCGCTTTCATGAGAGTTTTAAAGGCTGAATTTTTTAGGGCAGTTGCGGAACCCCTAGGGTCGGATGGGTGTCTTGCGCAGTGGAAATGGGTCTAACCCGTGGATATCAAGTATGTGTATAATTTTAAATAATTTAATGAAATATTATATTCCATTACGAGTGTATAGGAAAAACTTAAGACTTAATCAAAGTCCGAAAACTCCAGAACGAAGCAAAACAAATTCAGCGCACATAGCGCATACCGTGTGCGCGCACACACTGTTTGAGCTACAGTGCGCGCGCGCACTGGGATTTTTTTTTGTTTCCATTTCACTTTCCTTCAGCTCACTGGAAAGTGAGCTGAATGAATTAGGGTTTATTACCCTAATTTCTTCCGGTCTTTCATAAACACCTCAAAAACACTCAAAACTAATTTTTAACAACAAAACCAACATCAACAAATGTTATAGAATAAAAATTCAGTTTTTCAAAATATAAAATATTTTTACAAAAACATAAATTTATTCTAAATACGCATTTACATAAATTTTGAATCCAATACACAAAACAAATTAGAATCCCAATAAGAAATATCTCGTGAACAATTATAGATCACCCAAATGTGGTCAAGTGATTCTAGAATGGTCATAACTCTAAGTTTTAATCTATAGTTCCAAACTCTAATTTTATGTTTATGTATAACATAAATATTTTGACCTAATTATAAGAATATTGTGTTTATACTTCCAAAGCATCTTAACACAATTAATTAGCCTAATTTCTATATTATGTATCTAATACATAATTCAACACTATATGTCTCACTAATGAAAAGTATAGAATTTAGAGAATATCAAACTTACCTAGCAAGGTTAATTCAAAGATCCAATCTACTTCTCTTTATTGAAATATTTGGAGAACTTCCAAGGATTAGCAAGCTTGACTCCAAGATCCAATCTTGATTCCAATGCTAGCAAGCTTCACCCCAAAATCCAATCTTGATTTCTCCTAGATGAAATATTATAGAGACTTCACAAGTTTCTCTAAACACTTCTCTAACTTAGGCTAATTTATCTAAGAATTTGTTTGTACTTAGTTTTCTCAAGCTTTTGCTTTGCTTAATTAAAATCTTCCTCAAGTTTTTAATTAATAAAAGTTGTAATCAACTTTTATGTGGGCTTAATCTAATTTGTCCAATATGTATAATTAGGTGTGACTAATCTCCATTGTCTCCCACTTTGATTTAATTGGATTAAATCAAGCAATGGATTAGTTAAATATTTGCCACTTTGATTTAATCCAATTAAATCAAGACAAAACCACCTATTATTACATACTTATAATTACCATAATATCCTCAAAATGTAGAGATAATTATTATCTTACAATTAAGCCCTTGTATAATTATTGAATTAATCCAATTAATCCAATTAGGTCAAAGTAAATAATCAATGTTATCCAATAACACTTGATTATCTTAGTTGATAATTATAATATCGAATATTATCTTTTATCAAAATTAATCGGCTACCCAAGTGCTCAACGAGTAAATTTCATATTGGGACTCTCTAAGTTCAGACACGTTCGTCATATAAGCCTAGCTAATATGTACGCGATTTGGCCACCTCCGAATTCGCGAAGAATACGATTGATCTTTCTGAACTATACAAGTAAAAGTCATCACATATGTCTAACAATCATCCTTTCGTAGGATATCCGAGTTGTGCTTAGGAAACATAGAATACACCGTCAAGTTTCCGAGGCGTACATCTCATATCGACATATCTACGATTCTTCATAACTGATGAGATCCACCATAGATGATCGAATTTGGAAAAAGCTTTAAGAATCGTGACTTTACTCACATGGATACCTAAACCCCTTATGGTACACATACGGGCCGACAGATCCTATCTTGCTTCGCACTTGATTACTGAGTGCATCGGTCCACACCCAACGAACATCTAGAGGCCAGACCATGAAAGGTTTCTGACATACATGGCATCAAAGTGTGGAGGATCTCAAACAAAATCAATGATATTCTATAGTCAAAGAATTACATATGCTACTTGACTCAATGAGATTCCTATTGACGGTGGTATGTACTTCCAACTATTAGGAATCACATATAAGTCATTCAGTATTCGGTCCAACCAATACCCACAGGTCTATATGAGTTTCCAAAACTCATGGTACATCGGGTTAAACCATTTGAATTCCAATTCCAATATACGACATGTGCTAGTCTTCTAGGTTATAAGAATTCGACCGTATTCCAAAACCAATGACTATGAATATTTACTTTAAGAATAGTTTATAATAGTAATACTTATCCCAATATCGGATCACCTAGTGTCCAGTATTACTATAAGACTATTCTAAGGTCGATGTCATTCTTAACATATCTATACATCAATCTAATACGCACAATGACAATACCATTAATAAATTGTGAAATGAAAATATAGTTATTTTATTAATAAATAATAAAATGTATAATTCGGATTGGCACTCCAAGCACCAACTCCAACAAACTCCCACTTGCTTAGTGCCAATCTGGATGGTACCGCAGTCCCATCTCCTCCACATGTTTATCGAATAACTTAGGAGGTAAGACCTTTGTAAGTGGGTCTGCTATGTTGTCTAGTCATTGAACCTTCAAGATCACTATGTCTTTTCATTCAATTATTTCTCTAATTATGCGGTATTTCCTTTCCACGTGCTTAGACTTGGAATACGCCATCGGCTCCTTAACTTGCGCAATGGCTCCGTTATTATCACAATATAATAGGATTGAATCCGCAATACTAGGCACAACCCCAAGTTCTGTGATAAAATTTCTAATCCAAACAGCTTTCTTATTAGCTTCTGAAGCCGCTATAAATTCCACCTCAGTGGTGGAATTAGTTGTTGAGCCTTGCTTTGAACATCGCCAACTAACCGAACCACCATTAAGGGTAAATATATATCTTGATGTAGATTTTCTATCATTTGGATCTCCCTGGAAGTCGGAGTCTCTATAACCCTTAACTTGTAGCTCATCTTCTTCATATATCAGAAACTTATCCCTAGTACCCTTAAGATATTTTAGGATATGTTTCACGACTGTCCAATAATCATTACCTGGATCAGATTGATATCGGCTGGTCACACTGACGCCGAGACTGATGCCAGGTCTAGTACATAACATATCATACATTATGCTTCCAATACAAGAAGCATATGGCAAGTTAGACATCCTAACTCTCTATTCCTTAGTCTAGGGTGCCATTTTCTTCGAAAGATGTATGTCGTATCAGAAAGGTACATTTACTGCCTTGCAGTTGGTAAAACCGTAATTTTTTAACATCTTATCTATGTACGTCGATTATGACAATCCTATAAGCTTCCTAACTCTATCCCGGTAGAGCCTTATACATAATATATAAGAAGCTTCACCCATATCTTTCATGGAGAAGTTCTTGTAAATGTAGGCTTTCACATTTTGCATCAATCCTATATCATTTCCTATGATAATGATGTCATCTACATACAAGACTAGGAAAACTATCATGCCCCCTCCCACTTTCTTATAAACACATGGTTCTTCCTCGTTCTTGATGAATCCAGATAATCTAATTATCTCATCAAATAAATGATTCCAACTTCGAGATGCCTGTTTAAGTCCATAAATAGACGTTTGGAGCTTACAAACCAAGATTGAAGTCTCACTGGATACGAAACCCTCTGGTTGTTCCATATAGATATCATCATCAAGGAATCCATTTAGGAAAGCGATTTTCACATCCATCTGCTATATCTCATATTCGTGATAT
>SKCR01042148.1:0-60229 GCA_019454045.1 Zanthoxylum bungeanum
CTGGCACATCGGATCTCACAAAAGGGAATCGAGGTAGACAAAGCAAATATCGAGATAATTGAAAACTACCTCCACCATCATCCGTAAAGGGATTCAGAGTTTTCTCGGACATGCAGGCTTTTATAGAAGATTTATCAAAGACTTCTCCAAGATTGCTAAACCTCTGTGCAATCTTCTGGAGAAAGATGTGCATTTCAACTTCACCAAAGAATGCCATGAAGCTTTTGAGATCTTAAAACAGAAGCTGGTTTCTGCCCCCATCATATTACCACCAGACTGGACCCTTCCATTTGAGGTGACGTGCGATGCTAGTGACTTTGCTGTAGGTGCAATTTTGGGACAACGCAAAGCAAAAATTTTCCATACCATTTACTACTCCAGCAGAACTCTGAATGAAACACAAATCAACTACACAACCACTGAAAAGAAGTTGCTAGCAGTTGCATTTGCTTTTGATAAATTTTGCTCATATTTGCTGGGTCCCAAAGTGGTGGTCTACACAGATCATTCAGCAATTAAATATCTGATCGCGAAGAAAGGTGCCAAACCCAGATTGATCCATTGGGTGCTTCTATTGCAAGAATTTAACGTGGAGATCTGAGACAGAAAAGGCAAAAAAAACCAAGTGGCAGATCATTTATCGAGGCTTTAGAGTGGAGAAACAAATGGCAATGAATTGACAATCAAAGAAACTTTTCCAGATGAACAATTGTTTGCAATGAAACAACATGATGTCCCTTGGTATGCTGACTATGTAAACTACATAGTATCAGGAAAATGGTCGTTGGAATGGACACGTCAGCAACAAAACAAGTTCTTCAAAGAAGTCAAGCATTATCTCTGGGATGAGCCGTACTTGTTCAAACGCTGTGGTGATCAATTACTGAGGCATTGTGTTCCACAGGAGGAGTTCAATAGTGTCTTACAGCACTGTCATTCATCACCGTACGGCGGTCACTTTAGCGAAAATAAAACTGCAGCCAAAGTCCTACAATCAGGTTTATTCTAGCCCACTCTGTTTAAAGATGCTTACTTATTTACTCTTCAATGTGTCAGGTTCCATAGAACGAGAAATATATCGAGGAGAAATGAAGGACCTCTGCAAAATATTCTGGAAGTGGAGATATTTGATGTTTGGGGGATTGATTTTATGGGACCATTTGTTCCATCATTCGGAAAGTTGTACTTACTAGTTGCAGTAGACTACGTCTCCAAATGGGTTGAAGCAATAGCACTTCCATCAAATGATTCAAAAGTGGTGATAAAATTCCTTAAAAAGAATATTTTCACTAGCTTCGGAACACCTCGGGCAATTATCAGTGATGGTGGCACACATTTCTGCAACATATACTTCAATGCACTCCTATCCAAATATGAAGTTACTCATAAAGTTGCCACTGCCTACCATCCACAATCAAATGGACAGGTTGAAGTTTCAAACATGGAGATCAAAAGAATCTTGGAAAGAACCGTTGGATCAACAAGGAGGGACTGGTCTACAAAACTAGATGACGCATTATGGGCCTACCGGACAACTTACAAAACACCCATTGGTATGTCCCCATATCGAATGGTGTTTGGGAAAGAATGCCATCTGCCAGTGGAACTTGAACATAAAACGTACTGGGCACTGAAGAAGTTAAATCTTAATCCACAAGCAGCAGGAGAAAAACGGTTCCACCAACTCAACAAATTGGAGGAATTTTGCCTACAGGCTTATGAGAATGCCAGAATATACAAAGAAAAGACCAAGCAGTGGCATGATAAAAACAATAGTGCGCAGACAACTGGAACCAAGGCAGCAGGTGTTGTTATACAATTCAATTTTGAAACTTTTCCCTGGAAAGCTGAAATCAAGGTGGTCGAGTTCATTTGTGATTACTCAGGTTTTACCATATGGTGCTGTTGAGTTACTTGATACCAACACCAACGATACAATCAAAGTTAACAGCCAGCGTGTCAAGCACTACAAATGAGAAGCATTTGAGCGACAAAAAGAAAATGTCACACTTTCAGATCCAGCCTAACGTTCCGGCAGTCATGTCTAGTTGACGACATTAAACTTAGCGCTAGTGATGAGCGGAAAATATATCAATATTTACCGCCCCTTTTACGTAATATTTTGTTTAATTCCTCGGGTTTGATGAACGTTTTGATGTGTTTTAGTTTATTTTGCAGATAAAATAATATTGGGACTCAATGAAATTATTTAGGATGAAATGTGGGTCAAATAAGGGCAAAAATTAGACTTGACATATTAATTTCGGAGATTGGAAACTTGAAAGGGCGTTCTAACAAAGTGTAGTTTCAGAAATTCCAATTTTGCGTAACTGTCGTATTTTGCGCATAACATATTACTATGATATCAGATTGAGGTGATTCAAGTTTCATATTAAATAAGACTCAAAGATCTACAACTTTGAAGAACAAAATAATTTCGAATTCTGAATATGTCATGACCGAAATTGATGAACCATCTGGAAGTGTGTTATGTGTAATTATTAAAGTCATTTTCAAAGAAAACAAATAAATAAATAAATAATGGATTTGGTTGAGCAATTAGTGGAGCAATTAATAATGGATTTGGTGGGGGCAAAATTTTGCCTATAAATACCAAGCCATTTCATTTGTAAATGCATACTTTCTTCTTTGAAATTCCTTAAGAATAACTAAGAAGATTGTATCTTGTTTGTTTATTTACGGCTTTTAGTAATTAATTTCCCCTTTCACACTTTCTTTTCTTTACTTTTCAGTTTTTACTTTCCGCAATTTACTTTTACGCACAATACTTTCATTTCTTTACTTTTTCAATTTTTACTTTTCAAGCAATGAGGAGGTAACTCCCCCTTGCTGAGGTAAAAGGTAAAACTTTTATTATTGCTATTTAGATTAATCTCCCTTAATTATAATATAATAACTATTTAAAATCTGACTTAATGAGGATACCGCCATATTGGTCGGTTGGTAATTAATTATAAATTGGTTTTAACCTGACTAAGCATGTATACCGCCTGGTTGGTCGGTTGGTAATTAATTCTTAATTTGACTTAATCAGGATACCGCCTATATGGCTGGTTGATAATTATCACGCAAAGTTAATATATTATATTAAGAGAGATATCTAAAATAGTAGTAATAAAAGTGGATCCTCTAACCCCAACATTTTCTTTTATTGTACTTTTACTTTATTTACTTTCAGCAATTTACTTTCAGTAATTTACTTTTCAGTAATTTACTGTCAGCATTTACTTTTCAGCATTTAATTTTCAGTATTAATTTTTAGCATTTACTTTCCGTCATTTACTTTTCAGTATTTAATTTCCAGCAATTTACTTTATGTCTTTTATTTTATTTAAGTTTTTAGTACCCGTAAATATGTGTCATAACTAAGTCAGTTATTTGGGGTTGTGATGAAGTCCAATATCATCGGTTTATAAGGGGTTATTTTATGGTTTGGGTAATATAAAGGTTTATTTATTGAGCCTTAGTCCTAATATTTTTTATTAACTGGTCATTAATAAAATTGAACTGGTAAACTGAAAATGAACTTGGAAAAAGGATTTTAGGTTTAAGACCATAGATTCAATAACCCACGATCTTCCTTGAGGATATATAACCCTTTAATAGATTTCCTTACAGGATAGGAATATACCTGTTGGGCGAGGGTAGCCATAATTGGAACTTAATCTTAATGAATTCAGATCACTTAATTGACATAGGAATATGATTAATTGGGTTACACTGGGTGTTTGTATCTGACCATCGGAAAAGGCTTTTACATAATTTCGTGTTCTAGGTTAATAAACTAATATATTACACAACCGTAAGATAACCACTTCATCTTTAAAAATGATATTGGAAGGATTCACAACCCTGGATAGTTTTAAAATTGAATTTTCCTAAATCAACTTTTGTGCAATTTTATTTACTTGTTTTAAATTTAAAATCACTTTCAAATCAAACAATCAATCCATTAGATACTTGTAAACATTTAACTTCATGAATTAATAGCTTAGGTATTAAGTCCTCGTGGGATCGATACTTTTTATACTACTTGAACAATACGTGCGCTTGCGCTATACGCGTATGAAAACGCCGATCAAGTTTTTGGCGCGGTTGCCGGAGACTTATTTATCTTTTACTATTAGTTTTGAGGTTAGATACCTTTACTTGTATCTAATTTTCTTTTTACTTATTGTTTTAGTTTTCACTTGTTTTAGGTTCTCAGACACTACATAAGACGAACCAGAAGCTTTGAACTCCGACCGCTTGACCCAGAGATTGAAAGAACCATCAGACAGTTGAGAAGGGAAAGGCAAGAAGGCCAAGAAGCAATCCTTAACATGGAACCTGAACCTTTGCACATTGCACCACCAATTCCCATTCGAGACCGAACCATTCCAGTGGTGGATGTCCTCATTTCCTGTATAATACTTCCTCACTTGCCAGCAAATGCGTGTGACATCAAAATATGCATTCAAATGATTCAGCAGTCAGTACAGTTTTGAGGGAATGCAACTGAAGATCCTAATGCCCACATCAGCAACTTCCTGGAAGTTTGCGGCACTCTCAACTACAACAGAGCATCAGAAGAAGCAATGAGACTGTGATTTTTTCCATATTCCTTGAAAGACAGAGCAAAAGCTTGGTTACATTCACTACCAGCAGGTTCCATCACAACTTGGAACACTCTAGCCACAAAATTCCTTGCAAAGTACTTCCACCAGCCAGAACTGTAAAGTTAAGGAATGACATTACATCCTTCATTCGACAAGATTCAGAATCCTTCTGCGAAGCTTGGGAAAGATTCAAGGATTTACTCCAGAAATGTCCTCACCATGAGATTACAAAATGGCTACAAGTTCAAACCTTTTACAATGGACTTTCTGGAATAATGAGAACCACAATTGATGCTGCTGCTAGAGGAGCGCTAATTGCAAAAGGAGAAGATCAAGCCTGAGACCTAATTGAAGAAATGACCGACAACAATTCCTTGTGGCCAACAGAAAGGAGCTAGATCTAACGAATTGCTGGAATTTATAAAGTTGGAGCCAACACTGTAGTGAATGCCAATCTGGATCAGATATGTAAATTCATGGAAACTCTCAGCATGTAAGTTAATACTGGATCCACAAGTTCACCATATGGAGGAGCACCAGAGCCAAACCAACATAAAGAGACGGTGAATTATATCAACAATTTCAACAGACATGGGAACAATCCATATTCCAACACCTACAACCCAAGGTGGAGGAATCATCCCAATTTCGCATGGAACAACAATTCAGGGCAAATGAAAAATCCACCACCCGAATTCCAATAGCAAAACAAAGGCCAGGAGTATGACAAAGAAACATGAATAACAGAAGTGCTGACCCACTTGAAAAAGATAGAAGCAAAATATGACTCTCAAACAGCTAGGTATGATGCTTTTTTTCAATCCCAAACAACATTAATTCAAAGTCAATCTTCTTCTATTAAAGCACTGGAGAATCAAATTGGACAACTAGCCAATGCTCAGTGTTACAGACCGCCAAGTAACCTTCCTAGCAACACTGAACCAAATCCGAGGAACATGGGGGAAGGAGCAATGTCATGCCATCATATTAAAAAGCGGTATTGAAATTAACAAAAATGTTGGAGTCAAGGCAACTATTGAGGAAGTTCCAAAAGAAAGCAGCGAAGCAGTTCCACAGATGGAGGAACAAAAAGCAAAGGAAAAAGATCAAGAAAGAATCACTATACCTCCACCTTTTCCACAGCGTCTCTAGAAGAATAAACTAGACAAGCAGTTTTCTCGATTCCTGGAGATCTTCAAAAAGCTGCATATCAACATTCCATTTGCAGAAGTGTTGGAACAAATGCCCAACTATGCCAAATTCATGAAAGACATTCTTTCATGAAAACGGAGATTGGGAGATTACGAGACAATATCATTATCAGAAGAATGCAGCGCTATCATTCAGAGGAAACTTCCTTCAAAATTGAAAGATCCTGGCAGTTTCACTGTTCCTTGCACCATAGGAGAACATGACTTCGGTAAGGCTTTGTGTGATTTAGGTACGAGTGTTAATTTGATGCCTTTTTCTATTTTCAGGAAATTACAGATTGGAGAAACAATGCCCACCTCAGTCTCTCTATAACTTGCTGATAGAACGCTCGTATTTCCGAGAGGTGTAGTTGAAGATGTGCTGGTCAAAGTTGACAAATTCATTTTCCCAGTAGATTTTATTGTCCTTGATATGGAGGAAGATGAAGACGTGCCGATCATCCTCGGGAGACCATTCTTGGCTACAGGTCGAACCATTATTGATGTATAAAAAGAAGAACTAATCATGAGGGTACACGACCAAGAAGTAACATTCAATGTTTACAAAGCCATGAATTTCCCGGATGACGAAAAGAAGGATGAATGTTTCAGACTTGATGTGATACATAGTACCATCCAGAACTCCAATGCAATGCAAAGTTCTACTGACAAACTGTCTGTGGAGCCTGAAGATAATGCGTACTGCGTACTGAAGAAGCCTATTCTTGCACTACAAGCAACATAAGAGAAACAGTTCCACCAGCTCAAAGAATTGGAGGAATTTCACATACATCCTTTTGAGAATGGCAAATTATATAAAGAAAAGGCCAGAAAGAAACATGATGAGAAGTTAGTGCGCATACAACTGGAACCAGGACAGATGGTACTGTTAAACAAATCAAGGGTGAAACTCTTCCCATGGAAGCCAAAATCAAAGTGGTCAGGTCCATTCCTAATCACCAAGGTTTTACCAGATAGAGCCGTTGAGTTACATGATCCTGACTCCAACAAAACATTCAAGGTTAAAAACAAGCGTGCCAAGCACTACTGAGGAGAATCATTTGAGCGACAAAAAGAAAGTGTCACACTTTCAGATCCAGTCTAACGTTCGGGCAGTCATGTCTAGCTGATGACTTTAAATTTAGCGCTAGCTGGGAGGCAACCCATGCAATTTGTGTATATATTATGATTTGGTGTCTTTTGATTTTTGTGTGTTTAGTTTTTGCAGGTTAAGTCATTTCAGGATGGAAGAAGTTCTCGAAAAACTTCACAAGCAATTTCCTTCTCTCCCTCAAAACTCTCTGATGAAAGTTTACAAAGCTCGCTTGGAACGGATGAGACTACTGATGATCAAAGGTATTCCTACTGACATTCGTTAGATTATTGAAGCACGGGTCCGATTGGCAAGTGAGTCTTCTGACTCTTTTATTTCACATCTGCATGGTTTAGGTAGAAGCACATATGCTAAAAAGAGAAGAGCCAAAAGAATGTGTGTTTGTTATAAATATGCTCGTATGTTTTGTGATACCGTTGTTGATCTTTAGGAATGGTGTCTGATAACCGCGAAGATAAGATTAATTTCATTAGGGATGGCTTGAGTAAGGAGTCTTTGGATGACATATCTAAAACTCTTGAGACGCATCCCAGTGGATATGTGTATCACGAAATTCGCATGTTATATGCACAATTTCGTAAAGAAAGAAACATTAAGTCTTGGGAATCTGACTCTAAAAGACCCTGTTTGCCAATTTATAAGAAAATTGGATGGGAAGCTTGTCCCTGACGCATAGACGTCATTCAAGCCGTTACATTCTTGTAAATATTTTATCTCTTTATCTTTTCCTAATAATTGTGATTTATTTTGTTATTTTCTTTTATTTTCTCCGACAGGATCCAGAATTTTTGACCTTTGACGATTTATTTTATAATTTTGCTATAATCGTCCTTTGGAAGATACTAGTGCTATTATTACTAACCCTTTTCAGGTGTTATAAATTCAACTCATCATTGCACTTTTGAAGGCATCCAGATAAAAATGGAAGCCACTTCAAGAAGACGAGTTGTAAATATCTGTGTCTTTTGTGGTACTAGTGTTGGTACTAAGCCACAATATGTAGCGGCAGCACATGAATTGGGTCGAGTCTTAGCTGAAAGGAATATGCACCTAGTATATGGCGGTGGCAATCTTGGACTAATGGGGATCGTTTGAAAGGCCGTACAAGATGGAGGCAGTCAAGTCTTGGGAATCATCCCAAAACCTTTGGCGGAGGCAAATCTAACAGAACCATCAAACGGAGAGGAACTAATTGTGCCAGGTATGTCTGAACGACTGGTAGAAATGATTAACCGTGCTTATGCTTTTATTGCTTTGTTAGGTGGCTTGGGTACAATTGAGGAAAGTTTTACAGTACTATCTTGAACATACTCCAGAAACCAATTGGATTGTTCAACGCAAATGGATTTTATGATTTTCTTTGTGTATTTCTTGATGATGCCCGAAGAACTGGGTTTGTGTCAAAACCTTTAAAAGAACTCCTATGCACTGCCAAAACTTCCCAGGATTTAATTGACCAAATCTTAGCATTTGAACCACAAATTGACATTATCCTTTCCAAGATAATTGGTCCGATAATGATCGTGGTAAGAAGCGTCGGATAAATCTGGATCTTAACCTTTAATTTTCATTTTAGATCCAGAATTTCAGCTAATCAGGTATTGTTTCTAAACTCTTATTCTACTTTTTAAGACATTGGGGACAATGTCTCATTTAGGTTTGGGGGAGAGGAATAGTTGACTAGTATCTTGTTTTTATTGCGTTATTTTTAGTCTAAAATATTTGAAAAAAAAATTAAAATTTTTTACAAAAATCAAAAAATATTTTTTTTTTTGTGTTTTTAATTTGATTAATCAGATAAAATTGGTGAGAGATAGCCGAGTAATGAATTTCTACTCTTGAGACATATCTCAACCTATTTCGAAATAAGTTAATTTTTGTTTATTTCCTTTTGAATTATTTTATTTGTGAATTCTCCATAAAACTGACTAAAATGGATCTTCATATGCTCAGTTGACAGATATTATCAACTTGCATGGTAACATATAAACTTGAGCTGTAATTGAAAAGTTTGTAATATTCAGTGCTCTAGTTTAATTGGAGGAAGCATCTATAAAAAGCGATGGAGTAAAAAAAAAACGTCTAAGATCCGAGTTATTAAGTCTGTAAGGGTGTTTTAACACCTAGTGCCCTAAAACCAACTGGTTTGGGAGTCACTGGCCCAAAGCTCGCTACATGGATCAAATATGTTGCAAAAAAAAAAAAAATAATATATATATCTGAAGTCTGAGTAATTAAGTCTGTAAGGGTGTTTTAACACCTAGTGCCCTAAAACAAACTGGTTTGGGAGTCATTGGCCCAAAGCTCGCTACATAGATGGAAGATATTGTATATGAAAAAAAATTAAAAATCAAAAAAAAACATTATTCCATTACTTAAAAAAAGTGTGAATTCTGATAAAACTTTAGGACAAAAATATTACTTTATTCTCAACTACACTCGTGACTATTTTGGGCAAAATGATTTGATTAATATTTTGTTGACTGTGTATATGGAGAATGGTAAAAATAATCAGAAAATTTACTGATTCGATAATTTAAAAAGAAACGAAACAACTATTGACTTGGATTAGAAGTTTCATTTGTTTAGTCACTAACTTCTTTATTCTATTTTCTCTTGTCTTTTTGCTTTTGTGTGCATTAGTTTTATTATCGTTTTATTTTTATAAAATGTTTGTGGGTATCGTTACTGTAAGCCCTCCCGAGACTTCAACTCGTCCACTAGGGACACCTAGGGGTTTAAAGGCTTGTTGCATATGCTAAATGCAACCGTGATCCCTACGAAAGTGGCTTTGTTTAATTTTAATTGTTTATTGTATTTTATTTTTTTGTTTTGCTCGAGGAGTAGCAAAATGTTAGGTGTAAGGGTGTGATGAGCGGAAAATATATCAATATTTACCGCCCCTTTTACTTAATATTTTGTTTAATTTCTCGGGTTTGATAAACGTTTTGATGTGTTTTAGTTTATTTTGCAGATAAAATAATATTGGGACTCAATGAAATTATTTAGGACGAAATGTGGGTCAAATAAGGGCAAAAATTGGACTTGACATATTAATTTTGGAGTTTGGAAACTTGAAAGGGAGTTCTAACGAAGTGGAGTTTCGGAAATTCCAGTTTTGCGCAACTGTCATATTTTGGGCATAACGTTTTACTCCGATATCAGATTGAGGTGATTTAAGTTCCAGATTAAAGAAGCCTCAAAGATCTACAACTTGGAATTACAAAATAATTTCGAATTCTGAAGATTTCATGACCGACATTGATAAAACATCCGTAAGTGTGTTATGTGTAATTATTAAAGTCATTTTCAAAGCCAATAAATAAAAAATAAAAATAGTCAAGCTGCCACCAAACATGATAGCAATTAATAATTAATTTGGTGGAGCAATTAATGGAGCAATTAATAATAGATTTGGTGGAGGTAAAATTTTGCCTATAAATACCAAGCCATTTCATTTGTAAATGCATACTTTCTTCTTTGAAATTCCTTAAGAATAACTAAGAAAATTGTATCTTATTTGTTTATTTACAGCTTTCAGTAATTAACTTCCGCTTTCGCATGTTCTTTTATTTACTTTTCAGTTTTTACTTTCTGCAATTTACTTTTACGCACAATACTTTCCTTTCTTTACTTTTCAGTTTTTACTTTTCAAGCAATGAGGAGGTAACTCCCCCTTGCTGGGGTAAAATGTAAAGCTTTTATTATTTCTATTTAGATTAATCTCCCATAATTATAATATAATAACTATTTAAGATCTGACTTAATGAGGATACCGCCATATTGGTCGGTTGGTAATTAATTATAAATTGGTTTTAACCTGACTAAACATGGATACCGCCTGGTTGGTCGGTTGGTAATTAATTCTTAATTTGACTTAATCAGGATACCGCCTATATGGCTGGTTGATAATTATCACGCAAAGTTAATATATTATATTAAGGGAGATATCTAAAATAGTAGTAATAAAAGTGGATCCTCTAACCCCCAGCGTTTTCTTTTATTGTACTTTTAGTTTATTTACTTTCAGCAATTTACTTTTCAGTAATTTACTCTCAACAATTACTTTCAGCATTTAGTTTTCAGCATTTAATTTTCAGTATTTAATTTTCAGCATTTACTTTCCATCATTTACTTTTCAGTATTTAATTTCCAGCAGTTTACTTTATGTCTTTTATTTTATTTAAGTTTTTACTACCCGTAAATATGTGTCATAACTAAGTCAGTTATTTGGGGTTGTGATGAAGTCCAATAACATCGGTTTATAAGGGGTTATTTTATTGTTTGGGTAATATAAAGGTTTATTTATTGAGCCTTAGTCCGAATGTTTTTTATTAACTGGCCATTAATAAAATTGATCTGGTAAACTTAAAATGAACTTGGAAAAGAGATTTTCGGTTTAAGACCCTAGATTCAATAACCCAGATCTTCCTTGAGGATAGATAACCCCTTAATAGATTTCCTTACAGGATAGAAATATACCTGTTGGGCGAGGGTAGCCATAATTTGAACTTAATCTTAATGAATTCAGATAACTTAATTGACATAGGAATATGATTAATTGGGTTACACTGGGTGTTTGTATCTGACCATCGGAAGAGGCTCTTACATAATTTCGTGTTCCAGGTTAATAAACCAATATATTACACAACCGTAAGATAACCACTTCATCTTTAAAAAATGATATTGGAAGGATTCACAGCCCTGGATAGTTTTAAAATTGAATTTTCCTAAATCAATTTTTGTGCAATTTTATTTACTTGTTTTAAATTTAAAATCACTTTCAAATCAAACAATTAATCCATCAGATACTTGTAAATATTTAACTTCATAAATTAATAGCTTAGGTATTAAGTCATCGTGGGATCGATACTTTTTATACTACTTGAACGATATGTGCGCTTGCGTTATACGCGTGTGAAAATGTCGGTCAGCTAGCATGGAGGCAACCCATGTAAATTGTGTATATATTCAGATTTAGAGTGTTTTATTTTTTATGTGTTTAATTTTTGTAGGTAAAGTCACATTTCAGGATGGAAGACGTTCTCGTAAATCTTCACAAGGAATTTCCTTCTCTCCCTCAAAACTCTCTGACGAAATTCTACAAAGCTTGCTTGGAACGAATGAGACTTCTGATGATGAAAGGTATTCCTAATTACATTCGTTAGATTATTGAAGCACGGGTCCGATTGGCAGGTGAGTCCTCTGACTCTATTATTTCATATCTTTCTGGTTTAGGAAGAAACACCTATGCTAGGAAAAGAAGAGCTAAAAGACTAGGTGTTTGCTATAAATGTGCACACATGACATGTACTACTCGTTTTCATTCTCTAGGAATGGTGTTTGATAACCGTGAAGATAAAATTAAATTCATTAGGGATGGCATGAGTAAAGAGTCTTTGGGTGATATATCATTGACTCTTGAGACGCATTCCAGTGGATATGTGTATCATGCAATTCGCATGTTACATGAAAAATTCCAAAAAGAAAAATAACATTTAAGTCTCGGGAATCTGACTCTAAAAGACCATGTTTGCCAATTTATAAGAAAATTGGATGGGAAGCTTGTCTCTGACGCATAGACGTCATTCAAGTCGTTACTTCTTGTAAATATTATTATCTCTTTATATTTATCTAATAATTATGATTTGTTTTGTTATTTTCTTTTATTTTCTCTAACATGATCCAGACTTTCAAGATATATTTTACCATTTAGCGAATAATTGTCATTTGGCAAGTACTAGTGCTATTATTACTCACTCTTTTTCAGGTTCTATAAATTCAACTAATCATTGCACTCTTGAAGGCATCCAGACTTGAGAAAAAAATACATAAAAAAATAAAAATTGAAGCAACTTCAAGAGGACGAGTTGTAAACATTTGTGTGTTTTACAGTACTAGTGCTGGTTCTAAACCAGAATTCGTAGCGGCAACACAAGAATTGGGTCGAGTCATAACTGAAAGGAATATGCACCTAATATATGGTGGTGGCAATCTTGGACTAATGAGGTACGTTTCAAGGGCCGTACAAGAAGGAGGTAGTCAAGTTCTGGGAATCATCCCAAAACCTTTGCTATAGGAGAATCTTATAGGACCATCAAACAGAGAGGAACTTATCGTACTAGGTATGTCTGAACGACTGGTAGAAATGATTAACCGTGTTGATGCTTTTATTGCTTTGCCAGGTGGCTTGGGTACGATGGAGGAAATTTTTACTGTACTATCTTGGGCGAACTTGAACATACACCAGAAACCGATTAAACTGTTTAATGCTGATGGATTTTATGATTTTCTTTGTGTGTTTCTTGATGATGCCCGGAGAAATGGATTCGTGTCGAAACCTGTAAAGATATCCTCTTCACTACCAGAACTGCCCATGATTTAATTGACCAACTTTTAGCCTTTGAACCACAAATTGACCATATCATTTCCAAGATTAACTGGTCTGATAATGATCGTGGTAAGAAGTGTCGGGTAAATCTGGATCTTAACCTTTAATTTTCTTTCGAGATGTAGAATTTCAGCTAACCAGGTACTATCTTCTAAACCCTTATTCTTCTTCTTTTTGAGACATTGGGGATAATGTCTCAATTAGGTTTGGGGGTTGGGGAATAGTTGACTAATATCTTGTATTTATTTTTTGTTATGTTGTTTTTATTTGATTTTTAGTCAAAATTTTTCAAAACATTTTCAAAAATATATAAAAATCAAAAATATAAAAAAAATATATATTTTGTTTTTTTATGTTTTAAATTTGACTAATCAGGTGGAAATTAATGTTTGAGATAGCTGTGTAAAGAATTTACACTCCTGAGACGTATCTCAACCTATTTCGTAACAAGTTAATTTTTTTTATTTCGTTTTGAATTATTTAATTTGTGAATTCTCCATAATACTGACTAAATTGGATCTTCATATGTTCAGTTGACAGGTATTATCAACATGCATGGTAACATACGACCATGAGTTGTAAGTGAAAAGTTTGTAATATTCAGTGCTCTAGTTTAAATGGAGGAAGCATAAAAAAAAGCAATTGGAAAAAAAAACCATATGAGATCTGAGTAATTAAGTCTGTATGGGTGTTTTAACACCTAGTGCCCTAAAGACAACTGGTTTGGGAGTCACTGGCCCAAAGCTCGCTACATGGATTAAAGATGTTATAAAAAACACATCTGAGATCTGAGTAATTAAGTTCGTTGGAGTGTCTTAACACCTAGTGCCCTAAAACCAACTGGTTTGGGAGTCACTGGCTCAAAGCTCGCTACATGGATCAAAGATGTTATGAAAAAAAAAAGATATCTGAAATCCGAGTAATTAAGTCTGTAAGGGTTTCTTAACACCTAGTGCCCTAAAGCTAATTGGCTTGGGAGTCACTGACCCAAAAATCGCTACATGGATGGAAGATATTGTATATAAAATAAAAAAAAAACCATTGAAAAAAAAAAAGGTGTGAATTCTGATTTAACTTTAGGACAAAAATATTACTCTCTTTTCAACTACACTTATGAATATTGTGGGCACAATGATCTGATTAATACCTTGTTGGTTGTGTAAATGAAGAATGGTAAAAATAATCGGAGAATTTACTTATTTGGTAATTTAGAAAGAAAGAAAACAACAACTAACTTGGATAAGAAGTTTCACTTGTTTAGTCACTAACTTGTTTATTCTATTTTCTCTTGTCTTTTTGCTTTTGTGTGCATTAGATTGACGTCTGTGGGCATCGTCACTGTAAGCCCTCACGAGACTACAACTCGTCCACTAGGGACACCTAAGGGTTTAAAGGCTTGTTGCATACGCTAAATGCAACCGCGATCCCTACGAAAGTGGCTTAGTTTAATTTTAATTATTTGTTGCATTTTATTTTATATTTTTTCTAGAAGACTAGTAAAATGTTAGGTTTGGGGGTGTGATGAGCGAAAAATATATCATTATTTACCGCCCATTTTACTTAATATTTTGTATAGTTTCTCGAGTTTTATGAATGTTTTGATGTGTTTTAGTTTATTTTGCAAATAAAATAAAATCGGGACTGAATGGAATCAATCAGGACGAAATGTGGAACAAATAAGGGCAAAAACTGGACTTGACATTTTGATTTTGGAGATTGGAAACTTGAAATGACATTCTAACGAAGTACAATTTCGGAAATTCCAACTTTGCACAATTTTCATATTTTGGCCATAACGTTTTACTCCAATATCGGATTGAGGTGATTTAAGTTCCAGATTAAAGAAGACTTAATGATCTACAACTTTGAAGTTCATAATAATTTCGAATTCGGAGGTTTCCATGACCGAAATTGATAAAATATTCATAAGTGTGTTATATGTAATTATTTAAGTCATTTTCAAAATAAAAAAATAAAAAAAATAAAAAATAGAAATTGTCAAACTTCTTGCATGTTTGGTGGAGGATTTGGTGCCATGTTTGATGCCATGTTTGGTGGAGCAATTGGTGGAGAAATTGGTGGAAGCCTTTAGATTTGCCTATAAATACCAAGCTAAACTTTGTAAATTTTTCATGCTTTCTTTGGAGGAATTTCTCCATGAAAACCTAAAGGAAATTGTCTTGTATATTTATTTAAGTTTTCTTGTATTTTCTTTTTATTTAATTAATAAAATTTTGTGTGTTTTCATTTATAGCGTTAGCAAGTAATCTCATTCTGCTGGGGTGAAAATGTGAGACTTTTAATATAATAAATTAGATTAATCTCCCTTATTTTAATTAAAATTTGGATTAATTAGTTACCGCCTATATGGCCGGTTTAAGTGACAACCATATTTACCGCCTATATGGTCGGTTTTACATTTCAGACGTAGTTTCCGCCTATATGGTTGGTTTAGGTAATAACCTTGTTACCGCCTATATGGTCGGTTGGATTTAATTGAGACAAATAGAATTACCCCCTTTATGGTCTGGTTAAATATAATTATTTAATCGGTAAACATTGACAATAAGGGAGATTTCTAATTTTGAAATATTAAAAGTGGATCCTCTAACCCAACATTTTCTTTCATTATTGTAATTTTACTTTTATTTATCTCCAAGTTATTTTTTTATGATGTTTTGTTTATTTAGGTGTTTAGTAATCCTAAGTATGTTTTGTAACTAAACTTATTAACTGGGGTTGTGATTAATTCCAATATCACTAGTTTATAAGGGGTTATTTTGTATTTTGGGTAAGATAAAGGTTTATTTATTAAGTCTTAAGCTTAATGCTTCTTGTTAACTGGCCATTAATAAGATTGATCTGGTAAACTTAAAATAAAATTGACGGAGGAATTTTAGGTTTCAGCCTTAGAGTTAATAGCCCACGATCTCCCTTAAGGATTAGATACCCCTCAATAGATTTCCATCCATGATAGACATATACCTATCGGGCGGGGGTAGCCACAATTGGAACTTAATCTTAATGAATTCAGGTAACTTGATTAATATATACATATGATTAATTAGGTTACACTGGGTACTTGCATCTGACCATCGACAAAGGCTTTTGCATAATTTCGTGTTCCAGATTAATAAACCAATATATTGCACAAACATGAGATAACCACTTCATCTTTAAAAGATATTGGAAGAATTCACAACCCTAGATAGTTTAATAATATTGAATTTTCCTTTAATTTACATTCGTACTATTTTATTTACTTTTTTAGTTTAAAATCACCATCCAATCAACAACTAATCTATTAGATACTCGTAAACATTTGGCTTCATAAATTAATAGCTTATGTATTAAGTCCTTGTGGGATCGATACTTTTTATACTACTTGAGAGATACGTGCACTTGCGTTATACGTGTGTGATCACGCCGATCAGTGGCTACTACTATTGACAAATTCATAGTTTTGGGGGCGAAGGCTGTTTGTGATTTGTGAATTGTTGAAGTGTTAGGAATTTTAGGGTTAAATTTAGGAATTCTTGAAAATTAGGGGAAATTCTGCTGAACTTTTTTCAAAAAATAAAAAATAGCCCCAATGAGATCGAGGACCTCAGTGACATCCGGACCGAGTTTCGATGCCACTAAATTTTTATCAGCAACTTCTGAGCGTCGTTATGAAAAAGGGATGAGACAAAAAGTCCCAATTAAGGAGAGGGGTTTCGATATAGACCCCGAGAAGTACCCCCAAATTGATATAATTATCGCCATCAGGCATTGGCATAAGCTTTGCCAGCAGCCTACCCCAGCCTGCATACCAGTAGTTTGTGAATTTTACGCCAATGCTTATGAGCATCAGGCATATCAGGTGCTAGTTAGAGCTCAACAGGTGATGTTTGACAAATCTACAATTAATCGGTATTATGGGTTGCCTGATATGGAGGTAGATGAATACACTTAAGGCATAGAGCATCTGGACATGGCTCATCTAACACAAACACTTTGCATCCCCAATGATGTTTGGGATATTAGCAGCAATGGGGAATATTTGAAGATGAGCTCACGATATCTTAAGCCAGATGCCAGGGTTTGGTTTCATTTCCTTACCCGCATATTACTTCCAGACGCCCATATCACCAATGTAACCAAAGAACGAATGATCATGTTGCACTCTCTGTTGGAGGGACATACTATTGATGTATGAGGTCTAATATCAACCAATATCGTTCGGGCGACATATTCTGCTCAAACTGGCCTGTTGTACTACAGCTTGATCACAAACCTATGCATGTTGGCTAGGGTGCTCGTCGATCCTAGGGAAGAAATGATGCAGTCCATCACTGTATTGACCTATAGAATAATTCAACAACTCCAAGCAGAGAGGCCAGCTTAGGCCGGCTCTTCCTCAGCACCTGCAGCTCCATAACAACAACCTCAACCTACACGGAGATCATCATGGCCAGGCTCTATGTAACATCGCTTAGATCAAATGGAATCTCGCATTGACTTATAGTACAAGACAGTATAGCCACGAGGTAATTGCTTCAACAAATGGTTCACCATCTCAACATAAGCGATGAACAGAGTCCTGTATTCCCTGACCTTCCAGGGGATGACAGTGAGGATGACAATGGGGCAGAG
The DNA here is from genome assembly GCA_019454045.1 of Zanthoxylum bungeanum. Classification (NCBI taxonomy): domain Eukaryota; kingdom Viridiplantae; phylum Streptophyta; class Magnoliopsida; order Sapindales; family Rutaceae; genus Zanthoxylum; species Zanthoxylum bungeanum. Next base: position 17,950 of record SKCR01042148.1, read on the forward strand.
GCATGAATCACCACGGTAGTGTTGTTCCATTCTCTTTATTTTATTTTCTAATACATTGGGGACAATTCTTGGTATAGGTTTGGGGGTGAGGTTGTTTATTTTTATCTTTAAAAAAATGAATGATGAATAAAAACTGACCAAGCTCTTACTTAGTAACCGAGCATCTTCCACTTATTAACCAGATATTTTGCCTTAGTAAGTAGTGATCGTTCGCGTCAAACGGTGAAGCTTCAAAAAAACCACACTCATTTTACACATATTGTAGCAGACAGAATAATTTTAGATAGTCAGGTTGGTTTGACCCATCAACTACTGAGAATTGAGACAAATTCACCTAGTTAATAACTTAAAATCGAAGTTGTTTGCAGAGTTATTCACACACACTCTTGAAGTCTAATTTAGATACTTTATTCAAAGGAAAGGATTTTAGTTGTGGTATGCATTTTGAAGGTTCCTTTAACTTTGTTGCTAGACATTCTCTAAGGATATTGTATATATCGTTGTTATTTTCGTTTATTTTTTTTATTTTTTTTCTTTTTGTTTTGTTTTTATGTGTGATTGCATGTGCATGATTGACGTTTGTGGGTATCGTCGCTGTAAACCCTCACAAGATAACAACTCGTCCATTAGGGACATCTAGGGGTTTAAAGGCTTGTTGCATATGCTAAATGAAACCGTGATCCCTACGAAAGTGGCTTAGATTAATTTATTTTAAGTTGTTTATTTCATTTTGTTTCGTTTGTTTTGCTCTAGGACTAGCAAAATGTTAGGTTTGGGGGTGTGATGAGCGAAAAATATATTAGTATTTACCGCTCATTTGGCTTAATATTTTGTTTAGTTTCTCGAGTTTGATGAACGTTTTGATGTATTTTTGTTTATTTTACAGATAAATAAAGTTTTGAGACTAAATGGAATTAAATCAGGGTTAAAACGGTGAAAAATGACAAAAAAAGTAAAAGGAGAAATTTATTGTTCATGAGTCGCGACGCGCAGGACTTCTTCGCCGCGACGCGTACTAAATAATGCATTACCGATATACGTCATCACTTGCTTCATCATTGCATCATCAATGTAGCGCGCGTTGCGATGCCCAAGCCTTTTCCATCGCAATGCACCGATGAAATAATGCAGCCATCATTTATTGTGCACGCGTCGTGACGTAGAGCACCCTGCGCGTTGCGACGCATACCAGATTTTTTGTCTATAAATTCCAGCTGATTTCATTTTCCATTTTCATACTTTCTTTAGCTTTCTTAATAAGGAATTGAGGATTGTATCTTGTTTGTATATATTTATAGTAATGTATTTTTATTTTTAGTAGTTGTAATATTAGTTTATTTATTTTATCTTTCTTTTATGTTTTGTAGTTAATTTCCGCTGGGAGAAGGGTTAAACTTTTATTATGATAATTTAGATTTATTTCCCTTATTTTATAATATATAAATTATCTTAAAACCTGACTTAATTGGATATCGCTTTTATGGTCGGTTGGACTTAATTAAAATATTCTTAATCCTGACTTAATCGGGTACTGCCTTTATTATCGGTTGGATTAAATTAAATTTGACTTAATTGGATACCGCCTATATGGTCAATTGGTAATTCATGCAAATTTATATATTATAATAAGGGAGATTTCTAGATTTGAAATATTAAATCTAGAAATAAGGACTTGACAAAGTGACTAGTTAAAATAATCAGTAGATGATGAATGACTGTTTGCCTGTATATCTGTTGTTGTCTGCATTTATTTATGATGTGTGATATGATGATAAAAAAAATGAATGACGAATAAAAACTGACCAAGTTCTTACTTAGTAACCGGGTGTCTTGCCTGGCCAGTAGTGACTATTCGCGTCAAATGATGCGGCTTGAGTTAGTTAATAAATAAGCTTCCACTTAGTAATCAGACATCTTGCCTCAGTAAGCAATGATCGTTCGCGTCAAACGGTAAAGCTTAAAAAATTCATACCTCACTTTACGCATATTGTGGCAGACAGAACAATTGTTAGATAGTCAGGTTGGGTCATAAACTACTGAGAATTGAGACAAACTCACCTAGCTAATAACTTAGAATCGAAGTTGTTTTGTAGAATGATTCACACACACACTTAGAGTCTGATTTAGATACTTTTTTCAAAGGAATGAATTTTAGTTGTAGTATGCATTTTAAAGGTTCTTTTAACTTTGTTGCTAGACATTCTCTAAGTACAATGTATATATAGCTATTATTTTCTTTTATTTCTTTCTTTTGTTTTGTTTTTATGTGTGATTGCATGTGCATGTAATTGATGTTTGTGGGTATCGCCGCTGTAAGCCCTAACAAGACTATAACTTATCCATTAGGGACACCTAGGGGTTTAAAGGCTTGTTACATACGCTAAATGCAACCATGATCCCTACGAAAGTGGCTTGGTTTAATTTAGTTTTAGTTGTTTATTTCATTTTTTTTTATTTTGCTCGAGGACTAGCAAAATATTAGGTTTAGGGTGTGATGAGTAGAAAATATATCAATATTTACCTCCCATTTGACTTAATATTTTATTTAGTTTCTCGATTTTGATGAACATTTTGATGTATTTTTGTTTATTTTACAGATAAATAAAGTTTTGAGACTGAATGGAATCAAATCGGGATTAAAACGGTGAAAAATGAAAAAAGGACAAAAAAAGTAAAATGAGAAATTTATTGTTCATGAGTCGCGACGCGCAGGACTTCTTCGCCGCGACGCGTACTAAATAATGCATTACCGACATACGTCATCACTTGCTTCATCATTGCATCATCAATGTAGCGCGCGTTGCGACGCCCAAGCCTTTTCCATCGCAATGCACCGATGAAATAATGCAGCCATCATTTATTGTGCACGCGTCGTGACGTAGAGCACCCTGCGCGTTGCGACGCATACTAGATTTTTTGTCTATAAATTCCAGCTGATTTCATTTTCCATTTTCATACTTTCTTTAGCTTTCTTAATAAGGAATTGAGGATTGTATCTTGTTTGTATATATTTATAGTAATGTATTTTTATTTTTAGTAGTTGTAATATTAGTTTATTTATTTTATCTTTCTTTTATGTTTTGTAGTTAATTTCCGCTGGGAGAAGGGTTAAACTTTTATTATGATAATTTAGATTTATCTCCCTTATTTTATACTATATAAATTATCTTAAAACCTGACTTAATTGGATATCGCTTTTATGGTCGGTTGGACTTAATTAAAATATTCTTAATCCTGACTTAATCGGGTACTGCCTTTATTATCGGTTGGATTAAATTAAATTTGACTTAATTGGATACCGCCTATATGGTCAATTGGTAATTCATGAAAATTTATATATTATAATAAGGGAGATTTCTAGATTTGAAATATTAAATCTAGAAATAAGGACTTGACAAAGTGACTAGTTAAAATAATCAGTAGATGATGAATGACTGTTTGCCTATATATCTGTTGTTGTCTGCATTTATTTATGATGTGTGATATGATGATAAAAAAAATGAATGACGAATAAAAACTGACCAAGTTCTTACTTAGTAACCGGGTGTCTTGCCTGGCCAGTAGTGACTATTCGCGTCAAATGATGCGGCTTGAGTTAGTTAATAAATAAGCTTCCACTTAGTAATCAGACATCTTGCCTCAGTAAGCAATGATCGTTCGCGTCAAACGGTAAAGCTTAAAAAATTCATACCTCACTTTACGCATATTGTGGCAGACAGAACAATTGTTAGATAGTCAGGTTGGGTCATAAACTACTGAGAATTGAGACAAACTCACCTAGCTAATAACTTAGAATCGAAGTTGTTTGTAGAATGATTCACACACACACTTAGAGTCTGATTTAGATACTTTGTTCAAAGGAATGAATTTTAGTTGTAGTATGTATTTTAAAGGTTCTTTTAACTTTGTTGCTAGACATTCTCTAAGTACAATGTATATATAGCTATTATTTTCTTTTATTTCTTTCTTTTGTTTTGTTTTTATGTGTGATTGCATGTGCATGTAATTGATGTTTGTGGGTATCGCCGCTGTAAGCCCTAACGAGACTATAACTTATCCATTAGGGACACCTAGGGGTTTAAAGGCTTGTTACATACGCTAAATGCAACCATGATCCCTACGAAAGTGGCTTGGTTTAATTTAGTTTTAGTTGTTTATTTCATTTTTTTTTATTTTGCTCGAGGACTAGCAAAATATTAGGTTTAGGGTGTGATGAGTAGAAAATATATCAATATTTACCTCCCATTTGACTTAATATTTTATTTAGTTTCTCGATTTTGATGAATATTTTGATGTATTTTTGTTTATTTTACAGATAAATAAAGTTTTGAGACTGAATGGAATCAAATCGGGATTAAAACGGTGAAAAATGGACAAAAGGGGCAAAGAGGAAATTTTATGTTCACACATCGCGACGCACAGGACCTCTGCGTTGCGACTTGGCCTTAATTATTCAACTGCCAACACACGTCATCGCTTGCATCATCACTATAGCACGCGTCACGACGCGCAACCTTCTCTGCGTCGCGACACACATCAATAATTCAGCTGCCGACAACCGCCATTTATTATGCACACGTCGCGACGCATAGCACCATATGCGTCCGCAGACCGAATTTTTTGCCTATAAATTGAAGCTGATTTCATTTTCCAAATTCATACTTTCTTTAGCTTTCTTAATAAGGAACTGATGATTGTATCTTGTTTGTATATATTTATATTAATGTATTTTTATTTTTAGTAGTAGTAATAACAGTTTGTTTATTTTATATTTATTTTATGTTTTGTAGTTAATTTTCGCTAGGGAAGGGTGAAATTTTTATTATGATAATTCAGATTAATCTCCCTTAAATTATAATATATAAATTATCTTAAAACCTGACTTAATTGGATGCCGCCTTTATGGTCAGTTGGACTTAATTAAATTAATTTTAACCTGACTTAATTGGATACCGCCTTTATGGTCGGTTGGAATTAATTAAAATATGACTTAATTGGATACCGCTTATTGGCCGATTGGTAATATAATACAAATTTATATATTATAATAAGTGAGATTTCTAGATTTGAAATATTAAAGGTGGATCCCCAAACCCCATCATTTTATTTTTAATCTAGGGAAGTGATGAAACACAATATTCATGAGTTTAATAATTGATTTAATTATATTATGTGTGATGTTTTGGCTTGTTTATTGAATGATAACCTTAATGCTTCTTGTTTCCTAATCACCAATAATGTTGTAAACTTAAAATGAACCTGACGAATGGATTTTAGGTTTCAGCCTTTGATTCCATAGCTCATGATCTCATATTAAAGATTTACTTTCACGATATGAATATATCTGTCGGGCGTGGGTAGCCATAATTGGAACTTGACCTTAATGAATTCGGGTAACTTAGTTAACATGGGAATATAGTTAATTGGGTTACTTTGGGTGTTTGCATTCGACCATCGGAAGAGGCTTATGCATATCTTCGTGTTCCAAGTTAACAACTAATATATTACACATGTATAAGAGAATCAATTCATCATTAGAATAATATTGGGTTGATTCACAACCCTAGATGTTTTCTTTATATTAATTTCCTTTGTTTTATTTTGTATTTTTATTTATTTATTTTAATCAAATCCAACTTCAACCAGCAAATAATCTCTTCCAACCTCATTAGATACTTGTAAATAAACAGCGTCAATAATTAATAACAATTGTAAAAATTAAGTCCTCGTGGGATCAATATTTTTATACTACTTGAGCGATATGTGCGCTTGTGTAACGTGTGTGATTTCACCGGTCAGTTCTCTCTCTGGTCCATTCGTAATTTAGAGTCTTTACTCCATTAAAGTTTCCACTTTAACGATGGCTTCTAATTTTTGGTTCGACTTACTGTGACTTCGAACTATTTTATTTCATGCTTCATTTCTATGTTCTATTGGACTTATTGATTCGTCCATCTCGGGATTCATCTATTTTGTCAAATACTTATCTTTACTAGTCTCATTGGTCTCTTATGGGTAAGCCGTCCTTCCCAATTTCACTACTTCTGTCTTAGAATTTTAACGTTATGCGAACTGAGTTCTCGTAATATTATCTCTTTCTATGATGACACAGGCTAGAACAATCATCATACGTCTCTAAGGGTGTCGTCATTTCTTTTTTTGGTATTTTATGTCTTGATGGAGCCTATTACTTATGTAGGGTAGGTAAAAGATAAACTCTTGCAAGACAACTTCTTCAACCAATATTACTAAAGGATAATAATTTGGGTAGCTTAGGGTCGCATCTGTGTCGGGTTGTTCAAGATAAAGTAACTAATTACTTCCGCTTACGGCCTCTATTTGCTTACATGCGGGGTCTGGGTTTGGGACTTATAATCTCTTCTCCCTTTTTGACATCTCATATCTATCGGAACTCCCATGTCAAATTCTGATTTCTTACCTCTCTTATACTATTAACTATCATTTGCTATTCGGAGGGCTCGCCATCTATACGGGGTACTCAAAGGCTAATGATCTACCTTGAAGGAACTTTCTAAAGATGGAAGGAACCTTACAAAGGAGATGAGATCTTACATGGGTCTATTTGGCACTTTTACTCTTACTCAGGTTTACTATATTCGTTTTTACTGTTATAAGTTCTAGTATTTTCTTTATCATCTACTTATGTATCCTTCCCACTTACTGTCTCTGGTTACTTGAGTATCTATATATCATTCTTTATTTTCATTCTAGCTTTCTCTTTATATTTCTACTTTCTTGGGTGAATATCTTTAAAATTTTACTGCCTATTTTCATAACTTGCCTTGGGATGTTTCGAAAATGAACCAGGGTAACTACGGAAGGAATTTGAAAGAATACAGTCACTTCATATGAAGGATATTCGAATAGTTCAGGAATTCTTACTAACTTGTCTATAGAACTTTGAGGACGTACTCGAGGATCGGATACTGGAGAGGTAGTACCTAGCTTACTAGTACCCCGGGCATACTACGTATACAAGACCCCAACACTCTACCCACTCCAGTCATTGACTCCCTAAACCATGTTCTGATACCATCTTTGTAACATCTCCAATAAGGGAGATGCTACCGGCAAGGAATAAATCGTATTATTCCCCTGAGCCTCTGATTTTCTAACTATAAACAACATTGTTACTCTATTCTTAAGCATAATCTTATATATGGACCATTGTCCAAACCATGACATAGAGTATAAAATAGCACACACATCTAAAACTTAACATTACTTATCTTAACAACTCTTTACATAAGTACATGTACACAACTTTGTTATACAATTATCTGAAACTGGACTATACTAAACTTAACTGAATTATATTTGTGACTCGACTTGATGGACCAAACCCTTTAGTGACTGCCATCAGTATCCGTCCCTTTAAGCTCGTCCTCCGGGAATACCTGTAAAACAAAGAAACTGGGAGTTGGGTGGGTTAGATCATTTGAACGATCTAAGTGAGTGGATAATTAAAATAAAAATTGATGTACTTTTATGAAAACTCTTGGTTCCTAAACTGGCATTAGAAATCATCTTTTTCTGAAAGCTCTTTTCTTTTCTGAAAACACAACTATTCCTGCAAAACTCTGAGTCTTTTCTGTAAATCTAATTTTTCTTTCTGAAAATCTTTTATAAAACTCTCATTTCTGAAAACTGCATCTTAGAAAACTCATTTCTTGAAAATCTGGCACTGAAATATGTCTCTGAAAACTGTTTCTAAAATATCTGTTTCTGAAAACTGTCTCTGGAAAAACTGTCTTTGAAAAAACTAACGCATGGGGGCGTTACGTATCGTCGTCCCCCATACGCCTAACTAGTGGTCTTGGGGCGTTACGTATCATCATCCCCTAAGCCACTGAACTAGAGTCAGGAGTGCAGATCTATGCTACTGCCTGACCTTGAACTAGGATCTATGGGCATCTGTCATCCATAGTCCTGAGCATGTTAGGGTGAAGCTGGAATGAATTTAAACTATTTTGGGGAAATTTCTGATCTCACGTCGCGACGCAAGGCCTTGCGCATCGCAACGCTCATAATTCCAAAATGAATGCATGAAAATTTCCAGTGTCCATCATGACGCAAGTCCTTGCGCGTCGCGATGTTGCGAATCCAGAAACGAATCTACATAAATTCCCCAGTGCGCATCGCATTGCTAGGCCAAAACTTCAGGGTCTGACATCAACTTTTTCATGTCTAGTTGCCCAAATACACTTCCATACTATAACTTTTACACAAACAACTCTTTAAACCTCCATATTCAAACATCATATACCATCATCAAATGAGCCCTTAAATCTCTTAAATCTCAATTCATTCAAAATCTAAGATTTCCATAAACTTGGACATTTTCTTAATACAATTAGTTTCCTAGTTTATTGTCCACCTAGATGCAATCTTTAACATGTCAATAACTCTAACATAGCATCACTTAATCAAAACTCTACAATTCAAGTTTTGGGTCAAGATTCCTCACCTCAACCCATTGGATTTCTTTCACCAATCAAGCCTTCTATGCTTGCTATTCCTCTTCTTGATTTGTTATGTGTTGATTTCCATATGCTTCTTCTTTAGTTTGGGTGAGAAAATGGCTTCTCCTCTTTCTTTTCCTTCTTTCTTTTCTCTTCTTCCTTCTCATGTTTCCTTTTCCTTTTTTTTTTTCTCCTTTTGAAGATGCAAAAATAGTACCCTTTATATACTTGGGGCTATTAACTTATTTTCTTCTTCTTGACTTGTTTATTCATTTCTAGAGAATTCTAGGGGGTTTGAGGGATATTTAGGGTTATTGGGCCATAATGAAGGAAAAGTTGGGCTTGGATTTAAGGAGTAATTTCCTTATTTATGCCTTATTTTCGTCATTGTGCAGAATGTCTGATAAAGTCACCAAATTCGACCTAGTGCTTCTCAGAATTTGGAACACTATTCAACACGGATGTTGTAGAACCCGGTCTTAGCTTTCCTATGATATAGAATTCATAAAAAATGAAGTTCGTATGAGAAAGTTATGGCCCAAATATCGGGAACTGTCCGGAGTGGAATATCGTACCATTTCGCATCGGAGTCTCAAAGAATTTACCGTTTGTCCCCAAAGTCATTTCATTAGTGTATCTATGTCCCAACATAATTTAAACTATGCAACACTCGTCCCCATAGTTTAACCACAGTCGATATTACCGGTCGTTACAAGATATAATGGTTAACAAATTTTATACCTAGCTCCTTTACGAATCTATTATGGAAGATCATTGCATAGGTAATGACTATATCAATGGATGAATACTTTGAGTAATTAATTCTATAATTCTGAGAGTGCAATTCTGGGTATTTAGTGGAGTTACTCCAGAATTAATAATTTGGTTTGATTATAAAATAATTTATAATTAATCGACGGAATTATTGGAGCTTAGAATTATAGGTTCATCGGTCCCCTCGTCGCCTTCTATCACTGTTCGAACGATAATAATTGCGAAAAAAAATAGTTGTGACTTATATAAAATAATTATGAATTATTTTACACTCTAATTATTTCATATAACTATTGTTTGGAAATTATGACAAAAGTTGTTATAATATATTTATCAATAGATAATGTATCTATTTAATCATTTATGAAAATTAATATTTAATTAATTTGATTAATTAAATTTTAATTTAATGAGATAATATTTTCAAAAGTTGAAATTTTGAAAATTATTATTTTATGAAATTATCTTTAATAAATTATGAGATAAATATTAAAAGATTTTATTTTGATTTTTTGAAAATCAAAATTAATAATATCCTTGATGGATTTGTTTGACATGGTTTTGAAACTAAACGAATTCTATTTGATCAAAAGTTGATCCGGAAACGTGAGCTGTGCTGGGAAGGCATTGAATCACTTTTTGATCAAAAATCAAAAAGAAGAATAACAACAAAGAAATAGCAAAAACGTGAGTGTTTTGGGTGAGAGAAAAAGAAAAAGGAAAAAGTTTTCTTTTTCTTTTTCTTTGTTTTTCCTTGTTTGGTTTTTTAGAAAACCATAAAGAAAATTACGCTAAGGATTCTTCTCATGTGTGGAGTACACGAATCCTTCACAAAAATTAGAGTGTTCTTCGTAATTATTTTCACGCCCACATGTGCCGTTGGAGGTAAGGATATAAGTCGAGGAAGTTCGTGGTTCAAAGAATCGTGATTCAAATAGATCCAGATCTAAAGGTATATTTCTTACTTGAGTTCTAAATATTATATATTATTAATGTACTAGAAAATACGGATCTGATTTTTATTGTTCATATAAAATAAATTTTTTATGTTACTGAACATGGTTTCTGCTGCGCATGAACTCCGAAAACCAAGAAATGATATCATGAGCGGTCGTATTTATTCTAGTATATTAATAAGAATGATTTATTGTAAATCATTTTAATATGTATGTAAAAGAGTAGGCTATGCATTTTTTTAATTATCATGTGATGATGAATGTATGGATATTAATAGTTAATTGTATGGTTGACTTTGGGTTATGATTTTAATTTTTGATTTTATATATTGGATATGTAAACCCAAAAAATTAAATGGGTATTTCTTTTTGTAATTGTAAATTATATGTAATTATTGGAGATGAAGATCAATCCAAAGGGACGATGGACGAAAGATAATATATTAAACAAAATATAAATATTTTTCCCAATTTTTTGTTATTACTGCAATGTGCAGTAGTGAGACTGCTGCACAGCGCACTGCTACATGAGCAGCAATCTCGCTGCTGCACATATATGCAGCAGCCAGCCGCACAGTACGGCGATTTTGACTGCCCACTGTGTGGTAGTAAAATAATAATAATAAATTATTTTTTGTGTGAAAGTCACTTAGAAATTTAATTATATTTTTTCCAGATTTGAGATTAATGTAATTTTATTTTTGGTTGTTTGTAATTTTAGAAATACCCCAATTGTCAACTCGGTTAATATCTAAATTTATTTATTTTGTGTGAATTATAAAATGTTTATACTAATGCATATTTTAAATGTCATATAGAATTAGCACAATGCATACTCTTGCATTATACATGTCATACATACATGTGCATTTTCATAAATTTATTTATGATATTAAATGGTTTATAATTCGATTAAAAACTATTTTAGAATTTTATCGATTTGTCGATTAAATTAAATAAAATTTGTGAATTAATTTTTAATCGTTAAAATTTGTAATGTCACAAAATTTAGTTCTAAGCATTTATAATAGATTGTTTATCATGATTAGCTTAGATGTTTCATATGATTGATTTAATGAATTAAGGGTAAACATATAATTTTATTATGAAACAATTAACTTGATAATTGAAGTCCTTTAATATTGATTTCTTGGTCTTTTTCGCTAAGTTTAGAAAACATTAGATGTTTTACATATAAAATCACTAAACTTAAAATAATGAGTGGGAGCGGGTAGTTTGTCAAAACGTCCTTTGGTCTCCACCGTTAGTGCAACATCGTGAAATCTAAATGGGGCTTCATGATTACTTTAGTTTCATCCTCCCTAAGGAGAGTATTCGCTTCAGTTAATATCAAGGTTGTACTTCTTACGATAGGATTTATAAAATGTATTTCATAATTAACTTACCCTAAGGTGGTTATTATGAGTTAAATTTTAAGGATCTAAAACGGTGGGTTACACTCATATGGATGTTGTTAAACATGTTAATTACATTTAGACCAAAAATCGGTTATTAATAAATTTTGAAAATATGAGATATTTTGAAAAAAAATTATTAATTGAGATTGTCTTTTTTTTAATAAGGTGTTGTGATCGACCCTAAGACAACACAATATGCTTATTAATTTTTCTGAGGCTATAGTAGTGCATATATATATATATATATATATATATATATTATTTTGCATATGCATCATACATCATGATTACTATGCCAAATTTATTTTGAATTTTATACATAAAATAATTTAGATATTTTTTTTAATTATTTTAGAAATATGTCAAATCCAATCCTATCACTGCTTGCTACTGAAAAATTAACTGGTGATAACTTTGCTAAGTGGAAGAAAAAATATGAATATAATTCTTATGCTGGATAACCTGAAGTTTGTCATGATGGAGGAATGTCCTCCAGAACCTGCTGTGAATGCCAACAAAACCATCAAAGATGCCTATGAAAATTGGATTGGAGCAAATGATAAAGCCCATTGTTATTTGCTTGATGCCATGTCTGACGTGCTTAATACAAATCACGAAAAGACAAAGACTGCTTATGAGATAATGGAGTCTCTACATGACATGTTTGGCAAACCCTCTGATCAAGCTAAACATGAAGCAGTCAAGAAAGTCATGAACTGTAAAATGAAAGCTGGAACTCATGTTCGTGAACATGTGCTAATGATGATTAATACAATTCATGAGGCAGAAATCAATGGGGCTACTATAGATGAAGGCACACAAGTGGACATGATTTTGGAAAGCCTTAGCCCACAATTTCTTTAGTTCAAAAGCAATTACTTCATGAATAAGTTGAGTTATAATTTGACTGAATTACTTAACGAACTCACAATTCTAGAGTCTATTTCTGTGGAGAAGAAGGGAGAAGCAAATGTTGCTGACCCTTCTACCTCTAACTCTTCTTTAAGAAAGAGAAAGAGAAATAAGAAGAATAGTAAGGGTTTAGGAACTGAGAAAACAGCAGGGAGCAACAGCAAAAAGAATAATTCAAATAAAAGTCAAGGAAATAAGAATAGCTCCACCCAGAATAAGCCAAAAGGAAAATTTCCATTGTGGAATTGATGGGCATTGGAAGAGAAACTGCAAGCAGTATCTCGAATAGCTGAAACAAAAGAAGAAAGGTAAATCAGATTTACTTGTTACTTAATCTTGTTTAGTTAAAAATGATTTATCACTCTGGATAATTGATTCAGGGGCGACTAATCATATTTGTTATTTCTTGAAGAAGCTTGATTCTTACACAAGACTTGCTGATGGGGACTTTACTTTGAGAGTTGAGAATGACACTTTAGTTTCAGCATCAGCAGTTGGACAAATAAAATTTATGTTGAGAATAATAAATTTTTATTTTTGAATAATGTTTATTTCGTACCGGGGTTTATTAGAAACCTCATTTCAGTTTCTCAAATCTATGAACAATCTTATTCAGTTTCTTTTGATAATAAATCAGTTATTATTTCATGAAATGGTTTGAATATTTGTTCTGGTTTATTGAAAATAGGCTCTATGTGATAAGGCTCAATGTTAATTCACTATTGAATGCTGAAATGTTTAAAGTAGAATTGCCCAAAACAAAGAAACAAAAGATTTCTCACACTAATAATACATATCTATGGCACCTAAGACTTGATCATATAAATCTTGACAGGATAAATAGGCTTGTAAATGATGGTCCTTTAAGAGAACTAAATGTTGGTACTCTACCAGTCGGTGAGTCATGTCTTGAAGGTAAGATGACAAAAAGGTCTTTCTCTGCAAAAGGTGATAGGTCCCAAGAACAACTGAAGCTCATACATTAAGACGTTTGTGGACCTATGTCTACACAAGGAAAAGGTGGTTATGAGTATTCGTTACTTTTGTTGATGATTACTCGAGATATGGTTATGTTTACCTAATGCGACATAAATCTGAAACTTTTGGAAAGTTTAAAGAATTCCAATTCGAAACGGAAAAATAATTGTAGACGCTGGATTTCGCCCGAGGTCCACAATCGAGAATTTATAGTTGGGGGGCTAGCGATCCTACAAAACAAAGGTAGAGCGAGCGTGGAGGTTACTGCCCACCGGTGTGGTGGGTGCCATAGGCACTCCGACGCCCAAGTCAGTGATAGGGACTTAAGAAAGTTATGATGGATAGGGCAATGTTAGAAGCTACCTTGAACTCTGTAGGGTGGAGGGACAGGGTTAGATACTACCTTGAGCCTCGTTAGGTGTCGTGAGGGCGATAGATAAGAGATATGATACGCTTTGTGATAATCTTCAAGTAGTGAGTAAGAGAGCTTGTTTTTCCCCCATTCCTCTTGGAGTCATGTTCCTTATATATCCATGGTATAGTAATGTGTGCCTTATTGATTGTCTTTTGATTATTTTCCCGTTAGAACATGGTAACAGTCAACCTAATGAAGTGCCATTACTGCTTGTAGGTTGGAACGGATGGATTGTGGGTGACATTAATGAGCATGGGCGTTATGTGGCTCCTCCCTGGGCTTGGGCTTATGAATCTCTAGGCCTCTATTCACTTTAATCATTGGGCTTCCTTCTGAGGTAGAAACATGGGCCCGGAGTAAAAGGACAAAATTACCCTTGGCCCAAATTTGGCCCGTACAGTTTGTCCCCTACTCTCTAAGTCAATGAGTCCTTGGCTTGGAGAGTACTTGATGCGTGTCGCTTGGGATGAGGCCATAGTATGTAGGCGTACTCGAGCGTTTGATGCTGCCTATTAATTGAATCAAACGAATGTAAAGTTACGAGCTTGACTCTACAGGAGCCATTAGGGAAGTACCCAGTTATCTGAGCCATGTCTACAACTTGACTCGACATGAGCCCATGGGGTATGTCCCCGGTCGTCTGGACTTGGTGAGGCCAGGAAGTTATAATTCATACGACATGTGTAAACCATGTCTTCAACTTGACTCGACGTGAGTCTATGGGGGATGTCCCCTGTCGTCTGGACTTGATGAGGCCAGGAAGATATAATTCATACGATATGTGTAAACCATGTCTACAACTTGACTCGACATGAGCCCATGGGGGATGTCCCCGGTCGTCTGGACTTGGTGAGGCCAGGAAGTTATAATTCATACGACATATGTAATTCATGTCTTCAACTTGACTCGACGTGAGTCTATGGGGGATGTCCCCGGTCGTCTGGACTTGATGAGGCCAGGGCAATCCCCATGGATCAGGGGAGTCTTCAAAATTTTCTAGACCAGATGAAGGTCATATATTGGCTCTACATGAGCCAAGAGAGATGTTTCCAATCGACTGAACCATATGAAGGTTCGGTATACACTCCATACAAGAGTAGTCCGGGTCTTCAGCTTTGTCATATGGCATTGCTTGCAAATTTCAAATCCACAATCAAGGTAAATGAGAATAATGATACCTGTCGTCTGGAGGATTTGTCGAGTGACTAGTCAATTGCTCTTCAATACAAGAAGTATACTCTGTTTGACTGAAGCAATGAGAGATCCTTTACGTGCCTGTTGTGTCGACTGATCTGATGGAAGTCTAAGAAAGTTTTCATTATACTACACTTGAATAAGGTACACATGAGTTTATACTCTACATGACCCAAAGAAGGTCCAAGAGAGTATACACACTCCACTATACCTGATGAAGGTTCATGGGAGTCCACACACTTCATATGTGATAAAGATCCACGGGGTCCTCATTCTTCATTAATATGATTCAATGAAGATCTTTACTCTACTAGACCCGAAAAAGGTCTATGAGTCTTTTCTTCTCATACTACTGGCTCTGATGAAGGTCCATGATACTACTGTCGAATGGACTATCAAGTGGACCTGATGGAGGTCCTTTAGACATAATCCAATGAACCTAACGTATATCTATGAAAATCTTCATACTACAAGACTCGAGGAAGGTTATGAGACTACTGTCGAATGGACATGTCATAATGGATTTGATGAATGTCTATCAAGGTTATTACTCATTTTCTTGATGAAGATTTATGAGACTACGGTCGAATGAATTTGTTGAAGGTTCATGGGGCTTCTCCAATGCTTTAGGGAAATTCATCCATACAGTCTATAGAATGGATGATAATCTCCAAACGTAGTGTGGTGACGAATATCTTCATATGTAGTATGGAAGAGATGGATGCCCATCAAGGTTATTTCTAATTATACTAGACCGGAGGAAGGCCCATTGCACCATAGTTGTATGGACCTGAAGGAGGTCTAGATGACAATGGTCGAATAAACTTCCATTAAGTCCATTCGACGACTATTCACACATAAATGATCAAAAGGCTAGCCAACCTCAAAAGTCAGAATGTCGTGTCAGATAAACTTACATGAAGGCATAAAGTAACGAGTTTCATGAAGATGCTGGAAAGTAATTGAATCATTCAATTAACACGAACGGCGCCAATTCCACCTCTTTTAATAATGTTGGTTTGTTACCAAATCACGAAGTCTTGAATGAGATTAAACAATTTCTATTGTGACACCACTAAGCGACCAAAATAACTCGCTTCTATTATCGATTTTTTTTTACTGAGTGGGATTCCATGCGACAGGACTGATGTTGATAGTTGTTAAGTTGCTATGGACGTGTTCGACTTTCATTCAATTCGAACCTTTTAGGTGCCACTTGTGTTGGGCCTTGTAATGATCGTTTGCGGTGGATGGGCTGTGAGTTGGTGAACCAGACTCTAGGTCTCGCCACCTTATCGTTCTTACAACCTCTCTAACGTTGTTAATTTTATTTCAAATTCAAATTCGATCAAATCTCGAAACCCTAATTTCACCGGCGATTCGTTTAATCCAAGTCGAAATCAATGGCACCGCCGATGAGTAAGTTCAACAGAGCGTACGACAACATGGAGACGCCGCCTTTGAACAATTTGTGGGTTGGAAACTTATCGCCCGACGCGAGCGACATGGATCTGATGGATCTCTCTGTAAAATTTGGTGACTTAGATAAAGTGACGACGCACTCGTCGAGGACCTTCGCGTTCGTGTACTTCAAGCGCATGGAGGATGCCAAAGCCGCCAAAGCCGCGCTCCAGGGAACCACCTTATTTGGGAATCCGATCAAGAGCGAGTTTGCTCGACCGGTCAGACCTTCTAAGCATCCATGAGTGGGTGGGTGGAAGTGCCGATGCTATTTTGAAACTGGTTCCTCTGAGTTAGTGTCAAAGTGATACTGTATTATGACATTTGAAGAGTCTACATCTGGTAAGGTATAATTTCATTCAACCGGCTGTTCACTCGACAATATGAGTTTTATGTCCCAGCCCACATTTGATACGACAAAATGGATTCCTCCTCAAGTATATGTTCCATTTTGTAGGCTCAATTGCGCACCTCATTGATGTGGGACTAGTTTCAATTGGGTATTTTTGTGTCAACTGTTGTAAGTCTTGGAATGTGGTTTATGATCTGTCGAAATAGATGGTCGTGGGGGCTGGACGCCAAATAGGTAAAGTGTCGTGTCCCCTGGTAGGGCTGTTTGACAGCTTCTACTGCCCATAGCAGTTGCGGTGTCGTCCATGGTAATTACTAGTGATGCTTTTTAAGTGTTTGATGAAATGTTTAGACCAACAACTGAGATATTGCGGCCATTGAAGCTGAAGTGATACTGGTAGCAACACTGCTTCTTGTAGCAGCAGCAATACTGGTAGTATCAACATGGGTACCCATTTCTTATTGTGCAAAGAAACCAGTGGCCTGAGCTAGAAGAACTGTCAACATGGGAAACCTAACGGACTCAAGTGACATGTTTGGGCAGTATGATGAATTGAGAATACAAAGATTAGCATAACTAAGGACAAACTTACGTAGTGTTTCATCACTCACACAAGAACAATTTGATATATCTAAAGCTTCTAATTGAGGGTATGAAGTTGCAGCTTTAACGAATTGCTGCATATGACAGTTTGTGGCTAGATGCAATATCAAGGAGATGTAAAAGAGGACAATTGAGCACCACCTGTGCCATGTTACTGCGTTTCAAGGACAAATGTTCGAGTTGTGGGCACCTGATGGATACACGCATCACTCGACACCTTGTTATTTCAAGATGACGCAATTGATCATGGTTTATAGGTGTCTCCTGAACATCATTACCAAGAGTAGCATCATTGACATTCAATCTCTTCAACATACTACAATCTGC
The DNA here is from genome assembly GCA_019454045.1 of Zanthoxylum bungeanum. Classification (NCBI taxonomy): domain Eukaryota; kingdom Viridiplantae; phylum Streptophyta; class Magnoliopsida; order Sapindales; family Rutaceae; genus Zanthoxylum; species Zanthoxylum bungeanum. The sequence goes on from SKCR01042148.1 coordinate 35,823, forward strand.
CAAGGCAAAAAAGCATCGCCCAGTTGACCCTTCACCAAAATTAAAGCTTCGATATTTCTTAACAAATAGATTGCTTGATTTGGATGATCTAAGCCCATCCACTAGTAGTGTGATGAATCTGTTAGCAAAAATCTACACCCAGGAAGAGATGATTCCTAAAATGGTAGGGGCAATTTTTTTAGAGCACGTTAACCAGGAAGCCAAGATCTTGCTGCTTCTTATTCCATACTAGTAGTAGGGCAGTAACAAGTTGTAAACTTGAAGTAGAGCCGCAACCTTACCCACTCAATCGTCCTCAAGCGACAACGAATTGCTTTGTACCTACGATGATATCAACTTTGCTTTGTATGGTGTTTTGATAGGGAAATTGATAAAATTTGGCCAACCCGGTCGCCAATTTCGCTTTATCCGAACGACATTGTGGCTTGACCTGTTATTTTGAATTCTCTCGTGGATTTCTATAATGAAAATAAGAATTTAGACTATGCAATTAGATAGTCTGATAGGCTTATTTCAATGAATTATGTTCCTATTAACCTCGCTTGTGTTGTAATTTGAGTATTTAAGTAAAGCTATGGAAGCTTTTGATACAATGCGTAAGGGGAAAGGGTTAAAGCCTACGTTTCTCATTGGCAATGTTATTCTATTCTTTTTTTTTCCACATGAATGCTTGGTCGGTCAAGTTCCTCAACGTTATTCTCAAACGTATAATGGCCACAAATGAGTAGATCTTCCTGATTCAGCACAAATGGTTAAAGTATTAACAAAATTTCAAAGGAATCCCAGGTTCGAATCTCTACACTTTGCCAACCGAAATTTGTCGTTCGAAGGGTTATAGTGTGCCCTCCTCCAGAGGTTGTTGAAGTGGGTAGTGTGTTTTTTAAGAAGCGTTGGCAAGATTTAGAAGCAAATACTCTTTGAGTTGTCATCACACGACACAACACAATACAAGAGTTGATGAAGTTCTAAGAGAATTTTCACCCTACCAGACATGATAGAAGTCTATGAGGCCTTCACTTTTTATTCCACTGGATCTGGCGTAGGTGTATTATATGTGTCTTTATTCCTCATTTTTTAGGACTAGATAAAGGTTTGTGGGTCTATGGTCGAATGGAATTTATGGTGATCCATTGGAGTCTTCACTCTAGCGGGCTTGTTGAAAGTCTAAGGGAGGCTACATCTCATTAGACATGATAAAAGTCAGGATCCTACCCATACCATGGGTCGAGAGACCAAGGGTGTCATACATGACGAATGAGGATTATCTAAAAATTGTATTATGGGTTTGTAATATAAGTGCATATGAAAAGTGCTTAGAGTAAATGGAAGGATCCTATTTCAATAATAATTGTACATGTAGTGTTAAATGGAATCTTCGTCTAGTGCCTAGCCTCATACGTGTCACGCAAAGTGAGACATTCGCCACATGCTAAGTCTTCTTCGGTCTTAAGTTGAATGAAATCTAGAACCAGTGTCAAGACTCATACGTAAGGCGTTGAGTGGAATCACCGCTCAATATTAAACCATTATATATGCAGTGTCCATTGTGATCTTTGACCAGTGACATTACAATGTCAATTGGGACACCTACTACAGGTCTTGAGTTATACACTAATGTCGAATGAGACATCCTGAAAAAGTCCCACGCCTTACTAATGTCGACTGAAACCCTTTTTTTTAAAGAAGAATGTGCAAGACATACCTGGTAAGGTTGATTGGGAAGTTGAGATGACTTACTCCAGTTGCTTCCGGGGAGTTGTATCGGAGCCTCTCATGGCTTGATTATCTTCTTCTAGGGTGCGTAATCATTCTTGGTGTATGGCTAGCTGTGTGGTCACAAGATTTGCGCCTGCCTACTACTAGAAGCCATGAGTGAATGTTTGTCTGTGAATTGTAGAATGAGAGATATTCGCCTGCTATGAACCGCTAGGCCCCACGGTGGGCGCCAAATTGTAGACGCTGGATTTCCCCGAGGTCCACAATCGAGAATTTGTAGTTGGGGGCGCTAGCGATCCTGCAAAACAAAGGTAGAGCGAGTGTGGAGGTTACTGCCCACCGGTGTGGTGGGTGCCGTAGGCACTCCGACGCCCAAGTCAGTGATAGGGACATAAGAAAGTTATGATGGAGAGGGCAAGGTTAGAAGCTACCTTGAACTCTGTAGGGTGGAGGGACAAGGTTAGATACTACCTTGAGCCTCGTTAGGTGTCGTGAGGGCGATAGATATGAGATATGATAGGCTTTGTGATAATCTTCAAGTAGTGAGTAAGAGAGCTTGTTTTCCCCCATTCCTCTTGGAGTCATGTTCCTTATATATCCATGGTATAGTAATGTGTGCCTTTATTGATTGTCTTTTGATTATTTGCCCGTTAGAACATGGTAACAGTCAACCTAATGAAGTGCCATTACTGCTTGTAGGTTGGAACAGATGGATTGTGGGTGACATTAATGAGCATGGGCGTTACGTGGCTCCTCCATGGGCTTGGGCTTATGAATCTCTAGGCCTCTATTCACTTTAATCATTGGGCTTCCTTCTGAGGTAGAAACTTGGGCCCGGAGTAAAAGGATAAAATTACCCTTGGCCCAAATTTGGCCCGTACAAATAAGGTAAAAAATCAATCAAGTGCCTTCGATCAGATCGAAGAGGTGAATATCTTGATAATGAATTCAAAGATCACCTATTAGAGTATGGGATTTTATCCTAACTAACTGCATTTGGTATACCTCAGTAAAATGGTGCAGCTGAGCGGAGGAATCAAACTTTACTCGACATGATTCGTACCATGTTCAGTTATTCTTCGCTCCCAAAATCGTTTTGGGGGTATGTTATACAAACAACAACCTACATTTTGAATGTGGTTCCATCTAAGTCAGTACCTAGAACACCCTTAGAGTTATGGAGTGGCCATAAACCCAGATTGAGTCACTTTTGTATATGGGGGTGCCCATAATACGTGCTAATGGGTAAGACAACAAAGTTGGAAATACGTTCTGAAGTTTGTTTCTTTGTAGGCTATGAAAAAGGCACAAGGGGAGGTGTGTTTTATAATCCTCGAGATAATAAGGTATTTGTGTCCATAAATGCCACGTTTCTTGAGAATAATTATATGACAGACTTCAAACCTCAAAGCAAGATAGTCTTGGAGGAATTAAAAATTGATGAGATCAGTTAACGACCTGCTAGGATTGTTGTTCCACAATACGAGGAGGCCACATCTTCGAGTCAAAATATCTTACCACCTCGTCTTAGTGGGAGAATAGTACGACTATCTTCTCGATATAGACAGGAAGGTGAAACACAAGTTGCTATCACTGATGATGGAAAAGATGACCTGTTGACATATAGATTTGCAATAGAAGATCATGACAAAGAGAAATGGCTTGAGGCCATGAAACTTGAGATGGAATTCATATATTCTAACTCAGTCTGGGAGCTTGTAGATCCACCTGAAGGAGTAATTCCTATAGGGTGCAAATGGATCTACAAAAGAAAGAGAGGAGTGGACGATAATGTAGAGACATTCAAAACAAGGCTAGTGACAAAGAATTATACCTAAAAAAAAGGAGTTGACTGTGAGGAAACATTTTCACCAGTAGCCATGCTGAAGTCCATTCGAATCTTGCTTTCCATTCCTGCTCATTATGATTATGAAATTTGGCAAATGGATGTCAAGACAACCTTTTTGAATGGCTATCTTGAAGAGACCATATATATGGAGCAACTAGAAGGTTTTATAAGCAATGACGAAAAATAAAAGGTTTGCAAGTTGCAAAGATCTATCTATGGACTTAAGCAAGCATCCAGATCTTGGAACATGAGATTTGATAAGGCTATCAAATCTTATGGCTTTATCCAAAATCCTGATGAATCTTGTGTTTATAAATTCATCAAGGACAAGCGAATGGTCTTTCTAATACTTTATGTTGATGATATTCTACTTATTGGGAATAATGTAGAACTATTATCAGACGTAAATGCTTGACTGACTGAACAATTACAAATGAAAGATTTGGGAGAAACGAGCTATATTATTGGGATCCGTCTTATTAGAGATCACAAGAAAAATCTATTAGCTCTGTCTCAGGTACTGTATATTGATAAGATGTTTGTTAGATATTCAATGCAGAACTCCAAGAAAGGTAATTTGCCTTCCCGTCATAGATTTTTTCTTTCTAAAAAACAGTGTCATTTGACACCCCAAGAAGAAGAAGATATGCGACGGATTCCATATGTGTCGCCAGTGGGGAGCTTGATGTATGCTATGCTATACACAAGACCTGGCATATACTATGCAGTGGGAATAGTTAGTCGTTTTCCATCAAATCCAGGATTAGATCACTGGGTAGCAGTTAAGCATATTCTCAAGTATCTGCGGAGAACAAGGAACTATATGCTTGTTTATTCTGGCAGGGATTTGATTCTGATTGGATATACTGATTCTGATTTTCAATCAGATATAGATGATCAAAACTCGATACCTGGATCAATATTTAATCTTGGTGGGGGAGCTATAGTTTGGAGAAGCGTCAAACAATCATGTGTTGCTGATTCAACTATTGAAGCCAAATATGTGGCTGCTTGTGATGCTGCCAAAGAAACAGTTTAGCTCCGAAAGTTCTTTACTGATCTGGAAGTGGTTCTAGATATGAACAAGTCATTGTCATATTATTGTGATAATAGTGGTGCATTGGCTAATTCCAAAGAACCAAGAAGCCACAAGAGATCAAAACATATTGAGAGGAAATATCATGTGAGTATGGACATTGTGCAACGCGGAGACGTGGCTATTATGAAGATTCTATCTATAGAGAATCTAACTGATCCTTTTACCAAGACGCTGCCTGCAAGAGTTTTGAGGGGCATCTAGAAGAATTGGGGGTTAGAGACATGTTCATTTGCTTTAGGAAAAGTGGGAGTTTGTTGGGATTTTTTATGCCCGACAAGCAAATGCGTTCGAAACATTATTGATTAATAAATTTATGATTCGATTTTATTCCATGTATGCATTTTGATTTGCTTTATAAAATTCATAAAAATTTAGTGATATTTATGTAGCTTTAAATTATATACATATGTCCATGTAAAATATTACATACATATATGCATGGATAAAATTTAAGAGTAATAATCAAAATTTATCCATGACTATACTTTGAAGTTGGGAATCTTCAAATCCAAAGTCATAAATATTGTTCTTTCCATTATGAATAGTATAGTTTTATCCAGACTATATTATGTAGAGACATAGAAATGAATGTATTTTATATAATAAGATTATATTGGACATGACCAGATAAAATTGAAAAGTTCTAATAATTTTTGTTAAATAAAGAACATCAATTTTATCATAATGATGGTCATATATGTGATGATCTTAATTCATTATATTTAGCAGACTCCTATATCATATTATTTTATTCTTTAATTTACTCGGTATGGTTTTGTATTTATTAAATTTCGTAAACCTTGTATTCTAGGAATGAGTTGAATGAATAGCTGAGAATGCTAACCTGATACAATGAAATCCGTTCATAAGATTCTCTTGTTTGTTAGTTCAGGAGCTGAACAATTAGCGCGCAAATTCATAAAAGTCACGAATTAATTGTTCACTTGAGAACTAATGGAAGTCAAGGATAAAGATGTAATTGGAGAGGTTAATAGATTTTATACCTAGCTCCTTTACGAATCTGTTATGGAGGATCATTGCATAGGTAATGACTATATCAATGGACTAATACTTTGAGTTATTAATTCTATAATTCTGAGAGTGCAATTCTGGATATTTAGTGGAGTTACTCCAGAATTAATAATTTCGTTTGATTAATAAAAGAGTTTATAATTAATCGACGGAATTATTGGAGTATAGGTCTATCGGTCCCCTCGTCGTCTTCTATCACTGTTCGAACGGTAATAATTACGAAGAAAAATAGTTGTGAATTATATAAAATAATTATGAATTATTTTACACTCTAATTATTCCATATAACTCTTATTTTAAAATTATGACAAAAGTTTTCATAATATATTCATCAATAGATAATGTATCTATTTATTAATTTATGAAAATTAATATTTAATTAAATTGATTAATTAAATTTTAATTTAATGAAATAATATTTTCAAAAGTTGAAATTTTGAAAATTATTTTTTAATGAAATTATCTTTGATAAATTATGAGATAAATATTAAAGGATTTTATTTTGATTTGTTGAAAATCAAAATTAATAATATCCTTAATGGATTTACATGACATGGTTTTGAAAAGATAAGAATCCTATTTGATCAAAAGTTTATCCAAGAGAAACAAATCCTTTTAATACAAAACGTGAGCTGTGTTGGGAAGGCATTGAATCATTTTTTGAACGAAAATCAAAAAGAAGAATAACAACAAAGAAATAGCAAAAACGGGAGTGTGCTGGCTGAGAGAAAAAGAAAAAGGGAAAAGTTTTCTTTTTCTTTGTTTGGTTTTTGAGAAAACCAAAAATAAAATTATGCCAAAGATTCGTCTCATGTGTTGAGTACACGAATCCTTCACAAAAATTAGAGTGTTCTTCGTAATTATTTTCACACCCACGTGTGCCGTTGGAGGTGAGGAGATAAGTTAAGGAAGATCGTGGTTCAAAGAATCAAGATTCAAATAGTTCCAGATCTATAGTTATATTTCTTACTTGAGTTCTAAATATTATATATTATTTGTTTACTAGAAAATACGGATCCAATTTTTATTGTTCATATAAAATAAATTTTTTTATGTTATTGAACATGGTTTCCACTGCGCATGAACTCTGAAAACCAAGAGCCCCTCTTTATGCTCTCTCTTCCTCCGCTGTTGTTCATGTTGCCTCTATCTCAGCTGCTGCTATCATAGCTCCCCATTCAGTCCCAGCTATTGTTACGACCGAAGACATTCTCGGCCTTTCTAATATAACCCTCACCCCCTCTGTAGAGAATTGTGATGGGGACCATAATGTAACCGAACTATGATTAAATGAAATTATTTATAATTTTATACTTATCTTGTTTTCCCACACCAAAGCACACACCGAGCAAAGACCTGATCTAAGGCAATCTTCCTTATTCCAACACATTGGAAAATTTCAGACTTGTAATAACAAGCTTAATAATAACTCAACAACATAACCGGGCTAACCCCACCAATTGATCCGACGAGGATCTTTCCCCTATAATAAATACTGGTTCCTGAGCACACTAATGGATTGACACATTTTAAAAAACTTACCCTAACAAACAACTTACCCGCTACTACTACCATATCATCATGAGGAGGCTAATCCGCCGACTCGATTCCTTGTGGCAGCTTTCAATACTTGAAAATTTTGAATAAAACCACTCTAAGAGATATTGTTGCTCTATACTCTTTGACCTTCTTAAAACTGACCCAACCACGGTTTTCTTGGTGCTTCGGTCCAAATACCTCTCAAAGAAACACTTCACTAATGACGGTAATCTCTAGACCCATGTTGTCTTTATATTGATCCCGATGGACCGCTACCCTCTTATAATTGTTCATCTCAACATGGCTATGTGGGAGAAACTTCGACCCCATACCATTTATAATATGAAAATCCCGATGGAACCTGGCCCTTGATGTTATTCCAACAAGGCCATGGGGGAGAAACTCCAATTTCATGCCACTCTTACTAACCCGAGGGAGCTTAGCCCTCTTAATGCTTATTTCAGGAAACCCATATGGGATAAACTTTGACCCCACACCAATTATAATAATAAGACCTCGACAGAACGAATCCAACTTCAAGCCAATCAATAAACACTTGGCCACAAGGTAATGAACCCTCGTTGTGCTATTTAAACAGTAAGGCCTCAGAGAACGAATCCAGCCCCCGAGCCACATAATAACCTTGGCTATAAGGGAATGAACCCTCATCGTACCATTTAAACAGTAAGGCAATGGCGGAATGAATACAACTCTGAGCTACATAATAAGCTTTGCCACAAGGGAATGGACCCTCCTCGTGCCATTTAAATAATAACAAGACCTTGGTGGAACGAATCCAGCCCCAAGCCAATCAAATCACTTGGCCATAAGGGAATGACCTTTTCTTGTGCCATTCACGTAATCATAAGGTCTCAGTGGGACGTACCTAACCCTGTGCCTTTCAATAAACTCATGGCCATAAAGGAAAGAACCATTCTCATGCCATTTAAATAATAACAAAGCCTCGGCGGAATGAATCCAGCCTTGAGCCGATCAAATCACTTGGCCATAAGGGAATGACATATCATTGTTCCATTCACAAAATCATAAAGCCTTCATGATTTCGAGAGAGAAGAACGAAGAACTTCAAGCCGACATGACGTCTCTCCGATTTATCCAGGCTATCTCTCTTCTGCATGAAGAACTAACCTCATAGGCAAAGCTAAGGATGAACTCTTGTATTTAAGTTTTAATGTTCATGTTGTTGATTCCTAAATACTCATAAACGTTTAATACAATTAATGTTTATTACTCTATATTATTCTATGATTTATTAATCCAGAAACCGTGTTTATTCAACTTGCATATAGATTCGGTCATACTTTTTCTATGTGTGATTGGGGAACCCCATTGTGACTGGTAAAGTTATTTTATGAGTTGGTCTTCTACTGTAGTATTGCATGAGGGTATATTATCGACGTTAGGTATGTCATAACGATAACTTTGTGTGTTGTTAACATAGAGAAAGTAAATCATTGATTAACTTAGAATTTAATATGTTTAGAATTGAATATCTTCCGATTGTTGGTTTGGGATGTGAAACCTTCAATTGAGTAATAAAACAGAATCAATAACTTAATATAGGGATTTGATACAATAGGGATTCATGACACTTTGCTGTTTATCTCTACTAATATTCTTCAACGTATTTTCCATAGTTTTTATTCTATATTATCAATTCAAACATTATCTTTTCATATAGTTGCTGCTAACATTTTGTTTAAGTAAATCAGTTCTTTGTAACAATCTCTCTGAAGAATCGACACCCCAACTATACTGCGATAGCCGTAAGTACTTTTTGGGCATAATCAAATTTTGGCGTCATTGCCAGGGAGACGGTTTACAAGAAAAATGAGCAGATTTGCTTGGTCAACAACAAAAATGGTAACTTCGTTCCATCTTATTTTTTATTTATTATTATTATTTACTTATTTATTTTATTTTATTTCAATTTCAATTTCAGTTTATTTTTTATTATTAGTTTATTTTTTTTAATTATTTATTTATTTTTAGTTTACTCTTTTATTTTTATTTCTAGTTTTATTTGTGTTTAATTGCATGCCTAGATGTATGGATAGGTTTGGTAGATTTGTTAGGATTGAAGAGGAAAACTCAGACTCGTAAAGTCTGTTTGATAATTGTTTTGCCACACCATCCACATCTAGCACACACAGTATGAGTGAGTACGAGAGACCACCCATGAGGACTCTTGAGGAGTACCTCCACCCCACTCGCACAGCTACACCATCGTGCATAACGCTTCCTCCTAATGCACCACATATGGATTGTAAACCTGGAATGATACAGTATCTCCCAACATTTCATGGTTTGGAGAACGAGAAACCTTATGTGCACATTAGAGAGTTTGAAGAAGTTGTAGCAACTTTCCATGACCGGTTTGGTACTACAGACACAATTAGACTTAAGTTATTCTCCTTTGCCCTTAAGGATAGAGCTAAGAGCTAGTTCTGTTCTTTATGACCTCAGTCAATAGGATCATGGGGTGAGATGACACATACATTCTTTAATAAATACTTCCCACACCATAAGACTAATGCCTTGAAAAGACAAATCTCTACCTTCTCCCAGAAAGACAACGAAACCCTTTATCAAACCTGGGATCGGTTTAAAGAGATGTTAGCTAGTTGTCCTCACCACGGATATGAGAGTTGGCGCTTAGTGAGCTATTTTTATGACGTTTTAAACCCTAGAGAGCGCCAATTTATTGAGACAATGTGTAACGGTGAGTTCATCCGAAAGGACCATGATGAGGCATTAAAGTACTTAAATGACTTAGCTGAGAAATCTCACACATGAACTGGACCTAATGCCATTGATAGCACTGATATAACACACCTCACTCCTTCTAGCAGAGGCATACACCACTTTAGGGAAGAGGATAGTCTTAAGGCACAAGTTGAGTTATTAACTAGACAGTTAGGAGTCTTAAAAGCTAAGGATAGCCAGACTATGCATGTAGTAGCCTATTTAGAACCTCAAGAGGTATGCTTTGTGTATAAGGGAACTGACCATCAAGCCCAAGAGTGCCCGGTATATGGTGAGATGAGGGGCACATATGTGGAACACTACAACACTTTAGGGATGTACAAGAAGCCATACACACTGTAGACACTTGCATTTTTGCATGAAAGCCCAATGATGAGCCTTGTATGGAGGCACTACCCAATAAGTTGCGGAAGTCGAGGGAAACGGACGTCGGAAGGAAAAAATTTAAAAATAAATTCATCAACAAATTTAACTCGCTAATTGGCCTCGGGTTCGCCCGATTAATCTCTGTTTTAAAATATTAAGCTTCGGCCCAAAACCCCCACACCCATCCTAAGCCCATTTCGCCCAAGCCCAATTCAAAATAATTAAAATATTTAAAACACATGTCTAAATTAAATCAAATCTAATTAAATTAAATAAATCAAATCAAATCAAATTAAATCCTCCTTCCTAAATTAAATAAATCACATTCCAAATTAAATAAATCACATTCCAAATTAAATAAAACACATGTCCAAATAAATAAATCAAATCAAATCTCTTTCCTAAATTAAATATATTCCCAACCAATTACACAATATCATTTCCTTCTAACAAACTAATTAAATATATCCCCCATTATTGCATGATCCTTATTTCCTTCTCATGCGAGGAAAACCCTAGCCCAATCTTATAAAAAGAGACATAAACCAAACCCCTCCCCTAGAGCTCATTCACGGCAATAACAAAAAAACACCCTAACCACTCACGCATACAACTCTCCTCTCATTCACTGCATCTCTCTCTCGGAAACACAGACCACCCATTTCTCTCTTCATTCGGCAACCTTCCTCTCTCACGCACCAGCCACCTTCAGCCACACATTCTTCTTAAACCCACCCACGCAGCCACGACTCTTTCATTCAACAATACCCCTCACTGATCAAATAAGCAAAATGCACAAGGCCACGTAAGTCACAATAAACCCTAAAGCCAAAACTAACAAAGATAAAAAAAACCCACTCCCTTATGCCTCTCTCTCGTCACTCACGCCCAGACCACAAACAAGCCAATAAACCCTAGCTACACACAAGACACACTCACACACGTCAAAATCATAAACCATCACCCCCCTGCCAGCCTGCCGACCAAGAATAAACAAATACACAACCCACAAGACCCTAACTTATCCTACCAAAGCACGACTCTCTCTCACAGCAAACACAAATAAACACCCATACGCTCAATCTCTCACAACAAGCGACCAACTGGAGACTGACAAAATAAACAAAGATTCATGCCTGGACCCTATTTCTCTCGGTAAAAACACAAAGCAGACAGCAGCCCCAAACACTCAAAAACAGCCCCAAAATATAGTCCAAAAAGCACCCAAAAACAGCCCCAAATAACCGCAAACTGCACCAAAAAACAGCCCCAAATCACCGCAAACTGCACCCAAAAATAGCCCCAAATCACCGCAAAATGTACCCCAAAAATAGCCCAAAATAACTGCAAATTGCACCCTAAAAGAGCCCCAAATCACGGTAAACTGCACCCTGAAAACAGCGACCAAAAATAGCAACAAAAATAGAGAAAATAGCAGCCCAAAATAGCGAAACAGTAAGCGAAAACAGTTAACCAGTGAACCAGAAAAATAGCGGAATATTAACCCTTCTGGCGACATCGCAACGCACTCTCGAGAAGCGACGTAAAAGGTAAGACCTGAGGGCACCCTTTATTGTATTTTATTTTGTCATCCTGGAAACGACATGCTTGGTTGGACGTGGAATACGTCCAACCAGGCATGCGAAGTCCTACATTGAAAACAGCCAAATTTTTTTGTCACATATTTATTATTCCGCATTTATTTTATATTATTAGTCTTTTATTATTTCGCATTTAATTTATGTTTATTGTTGTTTCATTGTTCCAAATTTATTTTGTGTTATTTATCTTTCTTCATTGTTTCGCATGTTTGTCTCTTCGGTTATTTATGGTTATATGCATTATCATGTTTCATGTATGTCAATATTGGGTTAGTAATTGAGTGTTGCCTCTCGTGGTATATCGGATGGAAACCCATACGTAAATTCCGTCACTGTCCTTCATTCACTACATTTTGTAGCCAAAAGGAAAAGCTGTGAAGACATCTAGATAATCATTTACTCAACGTTTACCTTGATGGACTAATTTGGAGGATCTATTGTTTATTCCTGTCACCAAGGCGATAAGAGCCTAAGAGGCAAGGGTATTTAAGAGAGTTCTCTCCACCATCCCTTTGGGGAATCAATAGAGAAATCCATTTGACAGTCCTTCAGGTATCGAGAAGTCATTTTCACTCGAAGCGGCGGATCGTTATATGGTATCACCACTCGTCGGCACGTACCTCAGCGTATAAAAAAGGTGCGCTCACTTGGTCGCTCGAACCCTTGAGTGGGGAGACCTAGTTGTGGGCAACCCTTCGCCGGCGAGAGCTTTTGTCTATACCCCTATAAACCCGCATGTGAACCATAATTGTATGACCTATAGAAGCCACCCTTTATGCTTTTGATAACCACATGCTTATTATATCTTATACATCGCACGCATCTCATGTATCTCATGCATACACGCATCATGTTAACCCATGTGTCTTAAAAGCCATCATAGATATCTGTTGGGTTAGAAAAAAAAGACTTGTCAAGAAGAGTTTAGCAAACATGGATATTGGGGAAAAGGAAACCGAGGAACAGAGAAATTTACGGCAATGATAGAAAGACCATTGTGAAAAAAAGAAAAGAAAAAAACAAAGAATAAAAGAAAAGAAAAAAATGAAAAAAAAACAGAGAGAAAAGAAAAATTGCTTGTTTTTAGTCCTTAATAGTTAGGCATAAGTCCGATGATGAAATGGTTTGCTTTAAGGTGAAATCTTAGAAACGATAAACTCTTGATGTGCTTTTATCTGATACTTTGAGTAATTGATCTATGTTAGACTCGTAAGCACTTGATTATGGTTCTTAGCAGTGAAAACCTGAGTAATTAGCAAAGTGACTAGTTGAAGAAATTGTAGGTCGGTGAATGACCGTTCGCCTAAATGTCTATCCTGATTTGCTTGTGTTATGATGTGTGGTATGGTTGAAAATAAAAGAAAAGTCTCTAAAGAAAAGAATTAAACCACCTATAACCGATAAGCGTGAAGCTACCCATGGGCGAGTATTAGGACCACCATGAGGAGAAATGCTACCTTAAATGGTAGTTGTGTTGAAAAAAAAAGAAAAAAAAAAGAGAGAAAAGAAAAAGAAAACCATACCATATTGAGCACGGAAAAGCGATTGTGAGCATAATTGAGACACCTAGGTTGATTTGACCCATCGATCCCAATTTTTAAACGAAATCATTGAGTTGGCTTACCTTGGAATCAAGTTGTAAAGGAACATTTGCACACACACACTTTGAGTCTGGCATAGATCATTTATTCAAAAACTCAAATTTGAGTTGCATTGAGTGTTTTGAAGGTTCTCTGGTTTCATTACTGGGCATTCTTTGAGGGCAATAATATGTATAATTATTGAGACTATTTCGTAGCATGTAATATAGTATGATGATATGGAATGCCACATCACGTGGTCTACCTTGACCTAGTGCAAACAGCGGAGAGCAGAAAGCTAAATCAAGTCTGGGGGCGACCAGTCTACCACCCCGCGAATAAGGGATATAACGGGAACCTGAGCCATGATACAAAAGAGAACTGAACAATCACCAAAAACGAGTTGGCAGAAAGCAGACCCAGGGGGCGATCAAAGACTTTTGTAGGCAAATGGCACCAAAGAGCACAAATAAGGCCTAACCCATCGGAATAGGAAATACATTCATGCATACACGTCACATACACGCAATTTCTGTTTTGTTTTTGTTCGCAGGTTTTGAAGAAAAGGAAAAAAACGGAAAAGATAAACAGTTCCGGGAATGAATCCCAGGGCCGAGGCCCACATTATCAGCAGTTTTGGGAATGAATCCCAGGGTCGATGCCCATATTATCAGCAGTTTCGACAATGAATCCTAGGGTCGAGGCCCACATTATCAGCAGTTTTGGGAATGAATCCCAGGGTCGAGGCCCAGATCATCAGCAGTATTGGGAATGAATCCCAAGGTCGAGGCCACATTATCAGTAGTTTCGAGAATGAATCCCAGGGCCGAGGCCCATATTATCAGCAGTTTCGGGAATGAATCCCAGGGTCGAGGTCCACATTATCAGCAGTTCCGGGAATGAGTCCCAGGGTCGAGGCCCACATTATCAGCAGTTTCGCGAATGAATCTCAGGGCCGACGCCCATATTATCAGCAGTTTTGGGAATGAATCCCAGGGAATAAAGCCCATAATCAACAGTTCGGGAACAAAGCCCGCAAAATCAACATAAGTTCGGGAACAAAGCCCAGGGAATAAAGCCCACAATCAATTCAGTTCGGGAATAAAGCCCACAATCAACACAGTTCGGGAACAAAGCCCAGGGAATAAAGCCCACAATCAATTCAGTTCGGGAATAAAGCCCGCACCTTCATCTCAATTCGGGAACAAAGCCCACAATCAATTCAGTTCGGGAATAAAGCCCACAATCAACACAGTTCGGGAACAAAGCCCACAGTCAACACAGTTCGGGAACAAAGCCCACTCTCTACATAGTTCGAGAAAAAAGCCCAAGGAACAAAGCCCACATTCAGTACAGCTCGGGAATAAAGCCCACTCTCAACACAGTTCGGGAACAAAGCCCACTCTCTACACAGTTCGGGAACAAAGCCTAGGGAACAAAGTCCACATTCAGTACAACTCTGGAATAAAGCCCACTCTCTACACAGTTCGGGAATAAAGACCATATTTAGCAGCTCGGGAACAAAGCCCACAGTCAACACAGTCCGGGAACAAAGCCCATAGGTCAAAGCACCTCGCCAATCCATTTAATTCAGTTTGGGAACAAAACCCAGAAATCAAAAACAGCTCACTCAGTGGTTCAGGGAACAAATCCCAGGGGACGAAGCACCTCACCACCAGATCAACTCAGTTTAAAGCATCTCAGAACAACCGGTAAGTTCGGCAACAGCTGGCGAGCCAGGTAAGTAAAAAATACATGCATGACTTTGATAGGATTGTCACTGTCACACACTGCACAAGTCCCATCAAAGTGGGGGAGACTGTAGACACTTGCATTTTTACATGAAAGCCCAATGATGAGCCTCATATGGAGGCACGACCCAATAAGTTGCGGAAGTCGCGGGAAACGGACGTCGGAAGGAAAAAATTTAAAAATAAATACATCAACAAATTTAACTCGCTAATTGGCCTCGGGTTCGCCCGATTAATCTCTGTTTTAAAATATTAAGCTTCGGCCCAAAACCCCCACACCCATCCAAAGCCCATTTCGCCCAAGCCCAATCTAAAATAATTAAAACATTTAAAACACATGTCTAAATTAAATCAAATCCAATTAAATTAAAAATAAATCAAATCAAATCAAATAAAATCCCCCTTCCTAAATTAAATAAATCACATTCCAAATTAAATAAAACACATGTCCAAATTAAATAAATCAAATCAAATCTCTTTCCTAAATTAAATATATTCCCCACCAATTACACAATATCCTTTCCTTATAAAAAACTAATTAAAGATATCCCCCATTATTGCATGATCCTTATTTCCTTCTCATGCGAGGAAAACCCTAGCCCACTCTTATAAAAAGGGACATAAACCAAACCCCTCCCCTAGAGCTCATTCACGGCAATAACAAAAAAACACCCTAACCACTCACGCATACAACTCTCCTCTCCTTCACTGCATCTCTCTCTCGGCAACACAGACCACCCCTCTCTCTCTTCATTCGGCAGCCTTCCTCTCTCACGCACCAGCCACCTTCAGCCACACACTCTTCTCAAACCCACCCACGCAGCCACGGCTCTTTCATTCAACAATACCCCTCACCGATCAAATAAGCAAAATGCACAAGGCCACGTAAGTCACAATAAACCCTAAAGCCGAAACTAACAAAGATAAAAAACCCACTCCCCTCTGCCTCTCTCTCGTCACTCACGCCCAGACCACAAACAAGCCAATAAACCCTAGCTACGCACAAGACACACTCACACACGTCAAAATCATAAACCATCACCCCTCATGCCAGCCTGCCGACCAAGAATAAACAAATACACAGCCCACAAGACCCTAACTCATCCTACCAAAGCACGACTCTCTCTCACAGCCAACACAAATAAACACCCATAAGCTCAATCTCTCACAACAAACGACCAACTAGAGACTGACAAGAATAAACAAAGATTCATGTCTGGACCCTCTTTCTCTCGGTAAAAACACAAAGCAGACAGCAGCCCCAAACACTCAAAAACAGTCCCAAAATATAGTCCAAAAATAGCCCCAAATAACCACAAACTGCACCCCAAAAACAGCCCCAAATCACCGCAAACTGCACCCTGAAAACAGTGACCAAAAACAGCAACAAAAATAGAGAAAATAGCAGCCCAAAATAGCGAAACAGCAAGCAGAAACAGTTAACCAGTGAACTAGAAAAACAACGGAACATTAACCCTTCTGGCGACGTCCCAACATACTCCCGAGAAACGACTTAAAAGGTAAGACCTGAGGGCACCCTTTATTGTATTTTATTTTGTCGTCCTGGAAACGGCATGCTTGGTTGGATGTGGAATACGTCCAACTGGGCATGAGAAGTCCTACATTGAAAACGGCTAAATTCTTTGGTCACATATTTATTATTCCGCATTTATTTCGTATTATTAGTCTTTTATTATTTCGCATTTAATTTCTGTTTATTTTTGTTTCATTGTTCAGTATTTATTTTGTGTTATTTATCTTTCTTCATTGTTTCATATGTTTGTCTCTTCTGTTATTTATGGTTATATGCATTATCATGTTTCATGTATGTCAATATTGGGTTAGTAATTGAGTGTTGCTTCTCGTGGTTTATCGGATGGAAACCCATACGTAAATTCAATAGCCGAATTTGAATGGACGGTAGTGCGGTCTGTACTTGGGATACAACTCCACGTACCTCTAGGGGAAACACTCATGCATGTGTTTATACTATTGCATAAATATTTTCATTACAATTGGTATAAGCAAAGGACCATTCTGAACCCAACGGTTTGAGGTCTTCCCTTGCGAGGGGTGAGTGCGGCCTTAAATCATTTCCCAGTTCACACTGGGTGGCGACTCGATTTTTATTTCTCCAGTTTAGTCCCTCGCGGGGTACTCAGTACTCCCGATAGGTCCGCGAGCCTAGGACAGCGTCGTCCACTTCTGTACCTTGTCTACACACACCTTAGTCAGATACCTATAATCCCAGTTGGCGGAGCCATCCCAATCATTGTTGGAAAGATGAGTCTTATCAGCCTACCCAAACACCACAAACCAAAGGTTACAGTGCCCCCCAGTATCATACACCTACTGTTCCTAGGATTTCCTTAGAGGATACTGTGCAAGCATTTGTAGAGGCCCATAAAGCATTTATGGAGGCCCAGAGCAAAACCAATCAAAGGTTTGAGTCACTAATAGCTCAAGTAGTTGAAGACAATAAAGAGATTAAGAGCCAAGTCTCTAAGTTGACGAATGCCCTGAGTGTACAGGAACAAGGAAAATTCTCATCTCAGGCTCAACCAAATCCACAAGGGCAACACATGGCACATGCTGATCATGAGGTATCCAAGTAAGAGGTGTTAATGTCATAATCACTAGGAGTATAAAAGAGGTAGGCTTGCAGTACACTTCCAACACTGCAAGAGCCAATAAGGATAATAATGAAAATACCCATCAGACAGATCAAGAGACACATTTCCCAGTTAGAATACCATTTCCTCAGGCACTTAGTGTTGGACAATTATGACCCATAGCATCACTATTTTTAAACAACATTGTGTTTTTGTACAAATTATCTATGTGACAAAAGGAAATTGTTATTTTATCATTATTGTAATTAGATTACTTGGATATATATTAATGATAAAAGTCCATATGGTTAAATCGGATTGGTAAGATATGAGACAATATTAATCCACGAACGGTTTAATCATTAAATATCCATAGTCGAAGTATTATCGAGACTGAACATTGATAATGCGGAATAGACTAGTATTACACTTGTGCGCGTTATGGAAGCTTAATGGCATAGTTCTCATATATTTAGGTATTGGATACTTATGCAAGTGTAATAAGAGGTTCTGTTAGCCGTTGGAACGGGAACAGTTCGCTCTGGATAGACCCACTGGGAATCCCATTGGTAGTATGACTATGTGTCTATGGGAATCTGAATCGGGGTAGGTGTATGTGATCTTTAACCGGAGACTTACGTCACTATTACTTGCGACAATCAGTTTACTTTAGTATTGGTCGTGAGGAGCTTTAATAGGTTCTGTGTACGCCTGTATTGGGTTTACTGAGAATCGTTGTGTATTGGATGTGATGTCAAGAAGGGAGTATCACTTCAGTCATATGGAGATGATGGTCACACAGGATGTAGAACTATTACTCTTAAAGCTGCATCTATCAGGATAGTATGACTAGGTCATGACTTTCCGATTACAGAGATTATTTACTCAGGATCCGATATATGCTTCGTACGGGGCAGACACAGAGCCAGCCCTTGGCCTAACATGTGACATCCGATACTGGATCGTATTACGCATTACATAATATTAGTATTACTACGTCTGATACAAATGATATTCCTCGGTGAATAATTCTGGAGAAATGGGTAGGCACGGTGCTTTGCTAGAAGCCAACCATGTCTTGTAAATTGGTGAGAACATGGTACGGGGTACACACGTGTTCAGATAGTCCGATGACCGTATTTACTGCCAACATATCCAGGAATCTCTTGGGTCGCTTCCCATATATTTACCAATGACATTTGACTTAGATAGAATTAATCTAGGATTAATTATGAGAGAGAAAATTAATTGGGATTAATTGCGGTAAGAATTAATCTGGGATTAACTTCGTATAGGAGAGAGAACGCGATTAATTTAGAATTAATCCATAAAATAAATTTAATAGTTAAATTGGATTTTTCTATTTAATTTATTTATTTGTGGCTAAAATAATATATCGGATATATTAATTGAAATCAGATTTCATTACGAAATTAAAATTGGATTTTAATTCGGTTTAACGAATTAATTTAGAATTAATTCGAAAGCGACTATCGTAATAATTTTGCGAGGCATAATTATTTAATTAAATTGGATTTAATTATGGCGCGACTGTAAATTTCGTTTAATTGGAATTAAACGAACCCGATAAAATTGCCCGTGACTTTGCGCGTGTCTTTTTATATTTTGGGAACACAACATATCTTTGACTTTGGTAGGCCCAAGTCAATTTATGTGTTGAGTAAGCCAACTCAAATTTTGAATTTAAAATTTGGTGGGACCACATGACTTACATCAAATGTCAATTGTTGATGTATGTAGTTGGCTTAAAATTAAATGCTTCATTTTAACACTCAACCACCAAGTTTTGGAAACAACACAACACACAAAACTCTATCTTTCTCTCCATGGCCGATTCTTCTCTCAA
The DNA here is from genome assembly GCA_019454045.1 of Zanthoxylum bungeanum. NCBI lineage: Eukaryota > Viridiplantae > Streptophyta > Magnoliopsida > Sapindales > Rutaceae > Zanthoxylum > Zanthoxylum bungeanum. The sequence continues at coordinate 55,622 of SKCR01042148.1, forward strand.
ATGAAAGTGAAATTTTTCTTCAAAATTTCAAGATAGCTAGCACTTGGAGGAGTCAAATAAGGTGATAGGGAAACTCACCCAAGGCATAAACAACAAGCTTGGAGCTTCATCCAAAGAAGGAATTTCGAAATTTCTCCAAATTACAATGTAAGAGATTCCGCCATTTTTCTTGTAATTTTCATACATATAATCATGTTTAGGATCTTGTGGCATGTCTTAGAGACTAACACTTAGGCCCATAGCGAGAGCTACAGACCCAAATGGTGAGATCCTAGAACATCTTAAACAAGTAAAGATTAACCTTCTGTTGTTACATGTGATAAAGCAAGTTCCCACTTATGCGAAGGTTTTAAAGGATCTATGCACCATAAAGAGAAAACATCATGTGAAGAATACTGCATTCTTGACAGAGCAGGCTAGTTCAGTAATTGAACAGAGGACTCCACCAAAATATAAAGATACATGGTGTCCTACCATTACTTGTCACATTGGCACACATGAGTTCGATCAAGCTTTATTAGATTTAGATGCTAGTGTTAATCTTATGTCATATTCTATTTATATGCAGTTAGGGCTTGGTGAGATTAAACCTACATCTATAGTTTTACAGTTAGCTGACCGATCTATCAGAGCACCGCGTGGAGTAGTTGAGGATGTTTTAGTTTAAATCGATAAATTCTATTACCCCGTTAATTTCCTGATCTTAGATACTCAGTCTGTGGTTAACACTGAGTCAAAAATTCCACTAATCATAGGTAGACATTTTCTTGCTATAGCTAATGCCCTTATTAATTGCAAGAATGGTCTCATGAAACTATCATTTGGGAATATGACACTGGAAATAAATATTTTTCATGTTGAAAAATAACCACAAGGTGATGATGAGTGCCAATATACATACATGTTAGACACAGTCTTACCAGAAACAGCTTCTTCACAACATGAATCACACCCTCCCGAACTGAAATTGACCCCAAAGAACCGTAAAATGAGGAAAATGAGAGTTAGTGCTCATTTGAAGATGATCACTGGGAAGTTAAAAAGGAGATTGAACCAACTTTTACATATGTGCAGCCTACAATCTCAACCATCAGACCCTGAGGGATCAATAGATAAACTGCAACAGCTAGACAAAACTTCTTTCTCATGCCTTCATCAGTTCACTACATGGAAGCCACCATAACAACATTATGTGGTTACGTCTAGCTGAAGACGTTAAACTTAACGCTAGTAGAGAGGCAACTCTTGCATCTACATTTATTTATTTATTTTATTTACTATAGTTTTATTTTATTGTGTGCTAATTGCATGTTTATTATTTGCATAAGTATTTATGCAGGTGTTCAGTGCAACTTACACAGTCACACAACCCAAATCTTACCAGCTTGAACTTGATCAACTTCGCGCCTGGTAGTGTCGTTCCTTAATCATTTTTCTTTATATGTATCTTACATTGAGGACAATGCAAGTATTAAGTGTGGGGGTGTATGCATGTGCATGATAATACATGTGATAATACCTGTTATAAAAAAATTGGTTTGTTTGTTTTTAGTCCTTGATAGTAAAGCATAAGTCCAATGATGATATTGTTTGCTTTAGGGTGAAATCTTAGAAATGATAAGTTCTTGAATGTACTTGTATCTGATGCTTTAAGTAATTGATCTAGGTTAGACTCGTAAGCACTTAACTATAGGTTTTTAGCAGTAAGAGCCTATGTAGTTGGTAAGGTGACTAGTTGAAGAAATTGCATGTCGATGAATGACCGTTGGCTTAGATGTCTATCCTGATTTGCTAGTGTTATGATGTATGGTTAAAAATAAAAAAAAAAGTCCCTAAAGAAAGAAATTAAACCACCTATAACCGATAAACGTGAAGCTACCCATGGGCGAGTGTTAGGACCACCATGAGGAGAAATGCTATCTTAAAGGGTAGATGTGTTGAAAAAAAAAAGAGAAAAAATCAAAAAAAGAAAAAAAGAGACAAGAAAAAAAATCATACCATGCTGAGCACAGATAGGCAATTACAGAGCATAACTAAGATATCTAGGTTGGTTTGACCCATCGAATCCCAATTTTTACACGAAATCATTGAGTTGGCTTACCTAGGAATCAAGCTGTGAATGAACCTTTACACATACACTATGAGTCTGGCTTAGATGATTTATTCAAGGAATTGGATTTGAGTTGCATATAGTACTTTGAAGGTTCTTCGATTTGATTATTAGGAATTCTTTGAGGACAATAATATGTATAACTATTGGGACTTTTCATTTTGTTATTTTTGCATGCATTTTGAATGACGTTTGTGGGTGTCGTCGCTGTAAGCCCTCACGAGACTATAACTCGTCCACTAGGGACATCAAGGGGTTTAAAGGCTTGTTGCATACGCTAAATGCAATCGGAATCCCTACGAAAGTGGCTAAGATAGTTTTTTTTATTTAGTTCTTATTTTATTTTATGCTTGAATTGCTAGGGACTAGCAATAAGCTGGTTGGGGGTTTTGATAAGTGCATGAAAATGTACTTTGAACATCGCTAACTCGGCTTAATTATCATGTATTTAATCTTAAAAATAGTTTATTTTGTGCTTTGTTATTAGGATCAATGGAATATGAAGTTTGGAGCAATTACGCGTATTTCATGACCTTACGGACGCATCAGAAGCACGCGGGAAGAGTTGAAACGAAGAAAGCAAAATCCAAAAAACTTGTCACGCGTCACGACGCTCCTATAGAATTTGTACACATAAATTTTCCTGAGAGTTAGGCACCGCGGCGCCCACTTTCTGGCGCCGCGGTGCCCCGAAAGAATTCTTGAATCTTATTTTGGTCGTGTTTTACACATATATGGACTCCCAGACTTATCTATATAAACCTAAGCTCGTCCTAAACCCTAAAAGGGGAGAAAAATAGAAGAGAAACACACATCAAAGAGCCACAAACATAATTTCGAGAGAGAAGAATGAAGAACTTCAAGCCGACGTGACGTCTCTCCGATCTATCCAAGCTATATCTCTCTTCTGCATGGAGAACTAAACTCCTAGGTAAAGCTAAGGATGAACTCTTGCATTTAAGTTTTAATGTTCATGTTGTTGATTCCTAAATACTCATAAACGTTTAATACAATTGATGTTTATTATTCTTTATTATTCTATGATTTATGAATACAGAAACTGTTTTTATTCAACTTGCATATAGATTCAGTCATGCTTTTTCTTTGTGTGATTAGGGAACCCCATTGTGACTGGTAAAGTTGTTTTATGAGTTGATCTTCTACTACAGTATTGCCTGAGGGTATATTTTCGACGTTAGATAAGTCATAACGATAACTTTGTGTGTTGTTAATATAGAGAAAATAAATCATTGATTAACTTGGAATTTAATATGTTTAGAATTGAATATCTTCTGATTTTTAGTTTGGGATGTGAAACCTTCAATTGAGTAATAAAACGGAATCAATAACTGAATATAGGGATTTGATACAAGAGGGATTCCTGACGCTTTGCTGTTTATCTATACTGATATTCTTCAACGTATTTTCCATAATTTTTGTTCTATATTATCAATTCAATCATTATCTTTTCTTATAGTTATTGTAAATGTTTTGTTTAAGTAAATCAGTTTTTTGTAACCATCTATATGAGGAATCGACACCCCAACTATACTGCGATAGCCGTAAGTACTTTTTGGGCATAATCACCGAGCCGACCCAAGAAACATCGAAGTAATAGGGACGACGTCCCATTCCATGTTGCTTAAAATAAAAATTTTGAACCTCATAGTCCAAAGTCTCGACAACCGAGATACGAATCAGGGATGACAAATGCAATGAGGGCTTTTTCCTCATCATGTTAGGCAAACTCTGAGTCTGCAAACACCACAGAGGCCTTCCGGCCTTCTCCGTGTTATGCTCTTACATATCCGTAAAGGGATGGCAAGAGCCATGGAGGCAATCCCCCTCCCCATACTAGGAAAACCTCGAGGCTACAATCGCCACAGAGACCCAAGGGCATTTTCTATGCCATGGGGGAATTATCTCTCTCATACTATGTAAAACCGAGGCTACCATAGTACCTCAAACCTATCTTCAATTCGTACGTGTTATGGTTACTTTGGAGGGCCACACACCGCGCCGACCCTCTCGCCACACGTGTTATGGTTGCCGCGAGGAACCAAATGCCACGCAGGTCTTTATATGTCTTCGAAGGTATAAGTCATCAGTTACTAGTGTTCCAGCCGAAAGAATTTGATAGTGTCACCGGTGGTTGGCATGCCATGGGGGTATGCACTTTCTGTACATCATCTTGCACCTTTTGATGACGCCGATCATGAGTATTTATCCATAATATCAAATAAGTCTTTCCCATTCGAATAATGAACATATGTGTATAGGTACCAGTCTTTATTATAAAAGGAAAGCTTTATTGATATTACTAGGGATCTACTGTCTTTCTTATAACACTTTACGGGTCATTCTAAGAGAGGTTCTATTGATAGTACCTCTGTGATATTTCTGTGTTCCAATGTTTCTTGAACTAAGTGTCGTCCAATTGAACCAAATGTCATCCAATTGCTCCATGTGATAGACACATAGTCCAACAAGCTTTGCTA
>SKCR01042149.1:0-57094 GCA_019454045.1 Zanthoxylum bungeanum
TCACCTCATGCTGTTGCCATTGTGGGAGTAGTTCATTCAATGCCCGGGGTTCAAAAACATTCCCAGATATGATGTGAGCACCTAACATCACACAGAAATAAACATAGTTAGTAAGCAGAGATTATTTTTCACGGTATAGGGGAACAACAATCTTGATGAATAAAAAAAAAAATTGTTAAATTATATTAAAATTAAAAGCTTTTTACATCATATATTGCAAGCACAAGCTCAAGCATCAAAGTCCACTCATGCAGCAGTTAAAATCAATGCAGCAGAATTGATTAGGACCACATAAAAATTTCCACAAATGCATTACAAGAAATAAGGACCTGTCACAACTCTCTATTGAAGACAAACAAAGTGATTACTGACTACATCATATTCAAAAATAATGATACCGCGAGAGAAAATGTGAATCCAACAGAGAAACACATATTAAGAAAATCAAATCAGAAACTTAAGTGAGTAACTCAACCAAAATAATTTAAACAAAACCTTAATTTGAGCGTAAGAACGTAACGACTTATGCACCGGTTTATGCTTTGTTAGAATTAGGAATATAATAATTAGATTGACTGCTGGAATAATTAGTATTTATATAGAGTACTAAGTTTCCCAAGCGTGTCAATAATCAGGTTGCGTCCCTCTTTGAATTAGTTCATTCTGATGTTTGGGATCCATGTCGTGTCAACTCTGTTTTGGGATTTCGATATTTTGTTACATTTATTGATGATCATTCTCGCAATACTTGGTTATTCTTACTTAAAGATCGTTCCGAGTTATTTTCGATTTTTAAAGCCTATTATGCTGAGATTCACACTCAATTTGGTGTTCCTATCCGTATCTTACGCAGTGATAATGCTCGGGAATATTTTTCCACCCGTTTGAAGACTTTATGTCCTCTGTCGACATTCTTCATGAGTCATCATGTGCTCACACTCCTCAACAGAATGGTATAGCTGAACGTAAAAACCGACATCTCATTGACACACCCCCTATTACTCCATAATCATATGCCACTTCGTTACTAAGGGGATGATGTTCTAACTGCTTGTTATTTAATCAATCGTATGTCTCCTCTGTTTTGCATAATCAAGTTCCTCATTCCATTCTATTTCCAACTCAACCCCCCATCATCGGCCACTTTGCATATTCGGTTGTGTATGTTTTGTCTGAATCCTGACACTGGGTCAAAATAAAATTGGTACTAAATCTAACATATATATCTTCTTAAATTACTCTCGACTCCAAAAAGGGTACCGTTGTTATTCTCCCGATGATAACCGTTATATCATTTCCACTGACCAACAAAGATATTCGTTCCACTCGTAATCCATATTCTATTTACACATTTCTGAGTTATCATCGTTTATCTGCACCATATTATGCTTTTATTTCCACCTTGTCTTCTATTTCTATTCCTAAAAAGCTTAGTGAGGCACTATCACACCCAGGGTGGAAGCAGACAATGGTTGATGAAATGGCCGCCTTACACTCTAGTGGCACTTGGGATATAGTTCTTTTACCACCAGGAAAATCTGTAGTTGGCTTCAGGTGGGTTTACACAGTGAAAGTTGATCCTAATGGGCAAATTGATCGTCTTAAGGCTCATCTCGTTGCCAAGGGCTATACATGGATATTTGGTTTGGACTATGGTGACATCTTTTCTCCTGTGGCCAAGATTGCCTCTGTCCGTTTGTTCCTCTCAAAGGTCGCTATGCGTCATTGGCCCATTTATCAGCTCGACATCAAGAATGCATTTCTCAATGGTGATCTTCAGGAAGAAGTCTATATGGAGCAACCACCTAGTTTTGTTGCTCAGGGGGAGTATGGATTGGTATGTCGACTTTGCCGTTCGCTTTATGGTTTAAAACAATTTCCTCGTGCTTTGTTTAGGAGGTTCAGTTCTGTGATTACAGGCTTTGGCATGATTCATAGTGAAGTTTATCACTCTGTTTTATACCGATATTCCAATAACAAATTAATCTACCTAATAGTTTATGTGGACGATATCGTCATCACTGGAAGTGATCAAGCGGCTATTTGAGAAAACACTTATTTAATCATTTCCAGAATAAAGATTTGAGACAACTCAAGTATTTTCTTGACATAGAGGTAGCACAGTCCACCACTGGGGTAGTCATTTCCCAGAGAAAGTATGCATTGAATATTCTTCAGGAGACTGGTATGTTAGATTGTAGACCGATGGATACACCTATGTATCCAAATTTTAAACTCCTATCAAAAGAGGGGGAGCCATTGGAGAATCCCAAGGAATATAGGAAGCTAATCTGAGAACCATTGGATGATCCTGGATAATACAGGACTTGATGGGAAGCTGAACTATCATACAATCACTCGACCAGATATTTCTTTTGTCGTAAGCATAGTTAGCCAGTTTCTACACACTCCTTGTCAGAGTCATTGGAATGTTGTTATACGCATTCTTAGATGTATAAAAAGAGCAACAGGGAAGGTCTACTATATGAAGATAAGAGACACACTCAGATTATTGGTTATTCTGACGCAGATTGGGCAGGTTCTCCGTCAGATAGACGCTCTACTACGGGTTATTGTGTTCTGATTTGAGGTAATCTAATATCTTGGAAGAGTGAGAAGCAAGTTGTCATCGCCAGATCTAGTGCAGAGGCAGAGTATAGGGCTATGACCTTAGCAACATGTGAGCTGGTATGGTTGAAACAATTATTGCAAGAATTAAAATTTGGAGGAGGAACACAAATGAAGCTAATTTGCGACAACCAGACAACATTACATATCGCCTCTAATCTTGTGTTTCATGAGAGGACCAAACATATAGAAGTGGATTGTCACTTTATCATAAAGAAAATTTTATCATGATGTATTACTACTAGTTTTGTCAACTCAGAAGGTCAATTAGCAGATGTCCTTACTAAGTCAATTCGAGGTCCTCGCATTGATTTCATTTGTACCAAGCTTGGTGCATATAACATGTATGCTCCAGCTTGAGGGGGGCGTGAGAATTAGGAATATAATAATTAGTCTAACTGCTAGAAAAATTAGTATTTATGTGTAATATTTTCCAATGTTTAAAAATACGGATAACGCCTGGAGGCGGTCGGCCTTTGAGGCATGAGGCGGACCTCTTTGAGGGGGCGAGGCGGGCGCCTCAATGCGAACGCCAAAAAAAGGGTAATTTTTGTAAATTGATGAAATGATGATTCTTGATTAATAATAAATTTATTACAAATATTTAATAATTTAATATATTAATAATTATTTATTTTAATTAAATATATTTTTGTAACTTATTTTTTATTTAAATATTTATAATAAATAATTTTATTGTTAATAATAAATTAATTTGATACCATCCAAAATTAATTTTTTTTTAAAATCATTTGATTAATGATATTAACAATTTATAAATTATACAAAGAAATAATTTGGAGTTGAGATCATGTAGATCATGACACAATTTTAAATAGTTTTCATTGCTCCTACAGAGTACAATAATTTTTATCATGCATATATATGATAATAGTAATAATAATTTTCATTATTTTAACAATATAATTTGATACATAAATATCATCAAAAATCATAAAGTCCAGCAGCAAAAGTTGACTTCCTACAAATAATATAAAAAATGATTAATAATTTATTAAATGATGTAAAAATTACAATAAAATAATTTTATTATTAAAAAAAAATATAATTAATAATTTATTAAATGATACAAAAGTTGAATTTCATCTCGTTTTAAATTAATAATTTATGATTAATAATTATTAGTTATTTATTACAAAACATATAATCAATAATTTATTAAATGAAGTGTGAACCAGCTGTCTTTTTCTTCATCTCTTCGCCCTCTTCTTCTTCATCTTTGCGTCCTCTTCTTCTCCATTTCTTCATCCTCGTCTTCTTCATCTCTTCATCTTCTTCAGTTCTTTGTCCTCGTCGCTTCTCGCTGATGCGCGAGGTTGCCACCTCGCGCTGCTTCTCGCTGCGTCGGTGTGAGGCGACGTGAGGCAGCCGCCTCACTCGTTGTAGTGCGAGAATGCCAAAAGACCGCCAGAGGCGGACGCCTCGGCGCGCCTTCGCCTCGAGGCAGCGACGCGGCGCCTCGAGGCACCGTTTTTTAAACAATGATATTTTCTTTACTAATTGGTAAATATATATTTTCTATATATTTTCTTTGAGCAAATATATAGAGTACTCTACTTCTCTACATGCTTAAACAAAGACCTCAATCACATTAGAATCAATTAACATGTCAAAATGTCCTATAAACAATATATGTTATTCACACATAAGAGTATGTTTGTAACTGTTGTCACTTCTGCTTAACTTTGAAAGCACAGCAGCTAACGTGTTTGTTAAACATCCACTTTTACTTTGTACCTAATTACTAATCAACTACACACTTATCTTCTTGGATAGATACTGACTCTATTCCATTGCTGCTGGGATTATAGCACATCAAATTTGTTAAGGAAATTATATATCTTTGTAATGACAACGATCTCTAATATTCCGATTATAATTATTGTACTATTATTTTTCATTATTAGTATTATTTATTTCCTATTTTTGTTAGATATGTTGCGTATATAAAGACCCTTACCATTGTAAATACAATATAGAGTGAATTTAAGACTTTCTTTCATTATTGCTAAGGAATGTTAAGGAATATGGAATCAATATCCAAAATAGAATTCCTAGTACCATTAGGATTCATGGTTCTATTATATTTCCCTATTAGATACAGATTTCCTATATTCATTATTATTGTTCATTACTATAGGATTAAGATTCCTTTTCTATTTTGGTTTTCTATGTAGCCTATATAAAGGGCCCTACCATTGTAAATTCATACAGAGTGAATTCAAGACTTTCTTTCATTATCTAACATGGTATCAGAGCCAGGGTTCTCCTTTTTCTAGTTTCACTCTCCCTACTTCCATCGGCGCGTGGGGATCGCGGATACCATTGGCACGTGAACCTCAAGCGCCACCCCTTCGCACCACCCCTTCACAAGTGTGCTATGGGCCTGCTCCTTTCAAGTTTCGCCTCTTTTTAAGATTTTGCTTCAGCTCTCTGTTGGATTTCACTCCCTCTCTATCGGGCTTCGGCTCTCTATCGAGATTTCACTCTCTCTTAGGCTTTGGTTCTCACGGGCTTCGGCTCTCTTTCGGGATTTTGCTCTCTCTTGGGCTTCGGCTCTCTTTCGGGATTTCGCTCCATTTTTCAGCTTCGGCTTTATTTCGGGATTTCGCTCCCTCTTGGGCTTCGGCTCTCTTTCGGGATTTCGCTCCCTTTTTCGGCTTCGGCTTTATTTCGGGATTTCGCTCCCTTTTTTCGGCTTCGGCTTTATTTCGGGATTTCGCTCCCTCTCTGGCTTCGGCTCTTTTTCGAGATTTCGCTCCTTTTTCGGCTTCGGCATCCTCTTGGGCTTCGGCTCTCCCTTCGGGCTTCGTAGGTTAAAGCTCATCCATTATCTCAAGGTTTCCAACCTCCAAGTTTCAAGATTTTCAGTTTCAGAACCCCGCTCTCCGATTTCAAGATGCAACCTCAAGCTTACTCCTTCGTTACCAGCTTGAGTTTGAGGGGGGTGTTAAGGAATGCTAAGGAATATGGAATCAATATCCAAAATAGAATTCCTAGTACCATTAGGATTCATGGTTCTATTATATTTCCCTATTAGATACAGATTTCCTATATTCATTATTATTGTTCATTACTATAGGATTAAGATTCATTTTCTATTTTGGTTTTCTACGTAGCCTATATAAAGGCCCCTACCATTGTAAATTCATACAGAGTGAATTCAAGACTTTCTTTCATTATCTAACAATTATCTAACATGGTATCAAACACTAGGTTATTACTTTTCTAGTGTCACTCTCTCTGATTCTCATCGACACGTGGGGGATCACAGCTACCATCATTGCATGACCCTCACGCGCCACCTTACACACCCTCTTGTTTGTAGTTTCAAAAAAAAAAAAACATCGCCATTCACGGCCACCATCACAAGCCACCATGACTGTCAACAATACCTTTTATAACCTTTTCAGCAAAATCAACATCTAGGCGGTTAGCAAAGTAATCAAGGAAAAATAATGGCTTTGCTCCAGAAGTAACAATATCATTGACAATCATTGCAACCAAATCAATCCCAATGGCCTCTCTCCAAATACAAACTTGTCTGTCCCAAGTTACTTTCAGTCATGCATTGTAGCTTCTCATGGACTTTTCCACAGAAAATATGGAGGTTTATATGGGTTTCAACATTATCTTTTAATATTGGATTCTATAATATATATTTTTTACCTCTATTTTTTTGGTGGTTTTCTTTTTATTTTTAAGTTTTGGGGTTATTTTTTGAAAATATTTAAATCTTGGGGCTTTCTCTTTTCGATTTATTCCATTTTAGTGGTCTCTAAGATTTCCAACCCCTTCACGGGATCCCATATTTTTTGGTATTTTGGTGGTCTATTAGATTTTTAACCACCAAATTATTTTGTTGTTTCCAAAAAAAAAATCACGGATTTTTTGTTTTAGAACTCTCTTTCGGGCTTCCGCTCTCCTTTCGGGCTTTGGCTCTCTCTCGGGCATCGCTCCCTTCAGGCTTTATAGGTTAAAGCTCATCAATTATCTCTAAATTTCAAAACTCTGATCTCCGATTTCAAAATGCAGCCTCAAGTTTGTTCGTTCGTCACCCGCTTAAGTTTGAAGGGGTGTTAAGGAAATAATATTTATTTGTTATGGAAACGATCTCTAATATTCCGATTATAATTATTGTAATATTATTTTTCATTATTAGTAATATTTCTTTCCTATTTTTATTTGATAGGTTACCTATATAAAGACCTTACTATTGTATTTTCAAGACTTTCTTTCATTACCTAACAAAATTCACACATACTCAAAATTAATTTGTATCCAGTGCTAGGCTGAGAAAAAGCTCGGCTCTCAAAATAACTGTTAAGCCTAAACAAAACATCCGCAAGAAAAAAAAAAAAAAAAAAAAAAAAAAAAAAAAAGCTTAAAATCATCACAAACACATACCTACTTCTGCACCTTTTTCAACGACACAAACCGATAAATCAACATTCTGTTCACGGCAAAGTTGCTTCAGCCTTATGGCAGCTGATAATCCAGCTGGTCCAGCCCCAACAATCACAACATCATAATCCATAGACTCTCTACCCATTTCACTACAAAAGCTCCTAACAAAACGCACCCCACTTCCATTTCTATCAAAACCCTTCAAATTAACTCCATTTGGCAAATACCCAGATGAGAAAAAGCCTTGATTTCGATTGACATAGCCAAAAGATGAGTACCCAATTGGAGTGAGACCAGATTGGCTCTGAAGATTGTTAGATTGATTTAATTGGAAAATAGAAGGAAGAAGAGGTGACAAGGAGCTATTATGTCGCTTGAGGGATTTGGATTTGTAGGAGATTGAGAGAAACCTTTGCATGATTTGGTTTTTGATGATCAAAAGAAAAGGAGACGGTATGTGTGGGAGTTGTGTCTCAGAATCTTGGACGTTATGAAATGGCGACTTTGTTATGCTCTGATGTCACATGGATTTCCCCCACCGATCGGGAAGTAGTGAGCCTGGGAGCTGACGTGCCAAGCTCATCACAATCGCTGACACGCCATTAAGAGAAAGAATAACCCCACAGATTTTTAGTATTTTGGATGGATAAAACTTACACGATTAATAACATGGTAAGAGATTATTTTTCATGGTATAGAGGAAAAACAATCTTGATGAATCAAAAAAAATTGTTGAATTATATTAAAATTAAAAGCTTTTTACATCATATATCGCAAGCACAAGCTCAAGCATCAAAGTCCACTCATGCAGCAGTTAAAATCAATGCAACAGAATTGATTAGGACCACAAAAAAAATTCCACAAAAGCATTTCAAGAAATAAGGACCTGTCACAACTCTCAATTGAATACAAACAAAGTGATTACTGATTACATCATATTCAAAAATAATGATACGATAAGCGAAAGTGTGAATTCAACAGAGAAACACATATTAAGAAAATCAAATCAGAAACTCAAGTGAGTAACTCAACCAAAAAATTTAAACTAAACCTTAATTTGAGCTTAAGAACATAATGACTTATGCACCAGTTTATGCTTAAACAAAGACTTCAATCACATTAAAATCAATTAACATGTCAAAAATGTCCTATCAATATATGTTATTCACACATAATTAACAGTATGCTTGTAAATGTTGTCACTTCTGCTTTATTTTGAAAGTACGGCAGCCAACATGTTTGTTAAACATCCACTTTTACTTTGTATCTAATTACCAATCAACTACACACTTATCTTCTTAGATTAATACTGATTCTGTTCCATTGCTGCTGGGATTATAGCACATCAAATTTGTTAAGGAAATAATAATATCTCTTTGTTATGAAAACAATCTCTAATATTCCGATTATAATTATTGTAATATTGTTTTCCATTATTAATATTATTTCTTTCCCAATTTAGTTTGATATATTGCGTATATAAAGGCCTCTACCATTATAAATACAATATAGAGTGAATCCAACAATTTTTTCATTATCTAATATGGTATCAAACACTAGGTTACGACTTTTCTAATGTCACTCTCTCTGATTCTCATCGGCACGTGAGGATCACAGCTACCGTCATTGCGTGGCCCTCACGCACCACCTTGCTCACCGTCTTGTCCGTAGTTTCAAAAAATAATATCACCATTCACGGCCACCATCACAAGCCACCATGACCGTCAACAATAACTTTTACAACCTTTTCAGCAAGATCAACGCCTAAGCGGTTAGCAAAGTAATCAAGGAAAAATAATGGCTTTGCTCCAGAAGTGACAATATCATTGACACTCATTGCAACCAAATCAATCCCAATGGCCTCTCTCCAAATACAAACTTGTCTGTCCCAAGTTACTTTACTTTCAGCCATTCATTGTGGCTTCTCATGGACTTTTCCACAGCAAATATGGAGGGTTCCCGTTGGATTATATGGGTTTCAATATTATCTTTCAATATTGGACTCCATAATATATATTTTTTTACCTCTATTTTTTGGTGGTTTTTTTTTTTTTTTTATGTTTTGGGGTTATTTTTTGAAAATAGTTAAATCTTGGGGCTTTCTCTTTTCAATTTATTCCATTTTAGTGGTCTCTTAAATTTCCAACCCCTTCACGGGGATCTCATATTTTTTGGTATTTTGGTGGTCTCTTAAATTTTTAACCACCAAATTATTTTGTTGTTTCCAAAAAAAAATTCATGGATTTTTTTGTTTTTAGAACTCTCTTTCGGACTTTTCACTCTCCTTTCGGGCTTCCGCTCCCTCTTGGGCATCGCTCCCTTCAGACTTCGACCACCTTTCGGGCTTCGTAGGTTAAAGCTCATCAATTATCTCTAAGTTTCAAAACTCCGATCTCCGATTTCAAGATGCAACCTCAAACAGTCAAACTTGTTCATTCTTTCACCAGTTTGAGTTTGAAGGGGTGTTAAGGAAATAATATTTCTTTGTTATGGAAAGGATTCTAATATTCCAGTTATAATTATTGTAATATTATTTTTCATTATTAGTAATATTTCTTTCCTACCTATATAAAGGCTGTTACTATTGTAAATACAATATAATTCTAAGACTTTCTTTCATTATCTAACAAAATTCATACATACTCAAAATGAATTTGTATCCAGTGTTAGACTGAAAAAAAGCTCGGCTCTCAAAATAACTTTTAAGCCTAAACAAGATAATTCCACTAGAAAAAAAATCTTAAAATCATCACAAACACATACCTACTTCTGCACCTTTTTCAACGACACAAACCGATAAATCAACATTCTGTTCACGGCAAAGTTGCTTCAGCCTTATGGCAGCTGATAATCCAGCTGGTCCAGCCCCAACAATCACAACATCATAATCCATAGACTCTCTACTCATTTCACTACAAAAGCTCCTAACAAAACGCACCCCACTTCCATTTCTATCAAAACCCTTCAAATTAACTCCAATTGGCAAATACCCAGATGAGAAAAAGCCTTGATTTCGATTGACATAGCCAAAAGATGAGTACTTAATTGGAGTGAGACTAGATTGGCTCTGAAGATTGTTAGATTGATTTAATTGGAAAATAGAAGGAAGAAGAGGTGACAATGAGCTATTATGTCGCTTGAGGGATTTGGATTTGTAGGAGAATGAGAGAAACCTTTGCATGATTTGGTTGTTGATGATCAAAAGAAAAGGAGACGGTATGTGTGGGAGTTGTGTCTCAGAATCTTGGACGTTATGAAATGGCGACTTTGTTATGCTCTGATGTCACATGGATTTCCCCCACCGATCGGGATTCGGGAAGTAGTGAGCCTGGGAGCTGACGTGCCAAGCTCATCACAATCGCTGACAAGCCATTAAGAGAAAGAATAACCCCACAGATTTTTCGTATTTTGGATGGATAAAACTTACACGATTAATAACATGATATTTATAAAACTATGTCAAAAATGAGTCATAATATTTTTTTATTTGTATTTTCAATCACAGTCACCGAAGTATATTTAGATTCTCCAAAGTACTTCCCGAAATTGGAAAAAAATTCGGAGATCTGAAGTTTTTAATTTTTTAATTTTTAATTTTTTTTATTAAAAACATTGGATATCTGAGCTATTACTTCGGATCTCCGAAGTTTTCTCCGAAGTTTTCTTCGGATTTTCGAAGTTTAAAAAATTATTTATAAAATTGAGTATTCCCCATCTATTCTTACTATAAAAACTTAGCCTTTTTTGCCATTATGAAGTTTCTTCATATTCTCCTAAGTCTAAAATGAAACAAATACCTCTAACTTTCTATAGTGATGGGTCTCGAGAGAAATTAGATAATGGTTGCGATGAATACAGTGAGGATATATTTTTTTAGAGTTAGTTATTACGGGCACAACTTATGAGTAGTTACTGTAAATATTGTATATGCGGATGTAGAGAAATAAAATAGAGTACAAAGTAAGTACGAAAAGTTCAATTTCATCATATTTGCAGCGATGTTTAGTTATTGAAATTGATAGTCAAAAGGATTGAGAGTGGTTTTTAAATTTACACTTAAATGTCATTCAACAAGGTAGTGTGGTTGATCTATATTTGAGTTGGGATAAGATTACTACTAACGAAGGTCAATAATCTAGAGGTCGTTCTTCGTCAAGTTGAAATATGGTAAGCCATTCAATTCAAGTTAATATGTCGGATGAAGCTCCCTAGATAATTATACAACGGGTATAGATGATGAAGATGTTCAAATATCATGGTCAAATGTCCAAGGCCATGATCAAGTGGTGGGTTTGCTGAAGGTGATATGATTGGTCCTTCAACAACAGTTCGAGAAGTTCCCACGAATATTCAACCCAATGCATCTCGATGTCTCTCTTCTATCATTTCATCGACGAATATGCCTTTAGACACCAACATATCGACATTCAATGGGGCGAAAATGGGGGTGGGTAAATGATACTCCTCAAAAATCAAAACTTGAGTTGCGTAGTGACTTGGCTCTGATTGTTGCACGAGGACACTGCAAAACCACAGTAAACAGGTCGACAACAACAAGATTTGAAGGTTGTTGTACTGATCAATCTTGTGACAGGAAAGTGTGGGCACGAAATATTTTTGGAGCCCAAAACTCGAATTGGATTGTAACAGAGTACATGAAGACACGCGCACCTGCACTTATAATGATGTTGGTGTCGGAGGCAGTCATATTGGTAACGATTTGTTGGTGACATTGTCAAAGGTAAATTTTTGAATACGAACAAAATAGTTAAACCAATAGATATTATTAGTCATTTTCAATTTGAGTATAAGGTTCAATTATTATACAACCAAGTATGAAGGTCTAGAGAGTTTGCAATGCAAGTTGTTCGAGATTCTGCAGAATAGTCTTATGCATTGCTGTCATTGTATTCACATGTATTATATGGTATTAATCTTAGGACAGTAACGCATTTTCATACAAATAAGGAAGACCAGTTTCTTTATTATTTCGTTGTAATGGGTCAATATATTCGAGGATTTTTATCATTGATCAAATCGGTAATAGCTGTTGGGGTTGGTGCTCAGAGCGCCAATCCGGACCGTATTTATGTATGATTCATGAATATGAACATCCCTTTTTTCCATAATAATACTTACTTGGTGGTTGCACCTCTTGTTTTTATATACGTATTCGATCTGATTATGATTAGATTGAAACTAAATGTGATTTAGTGATATGTATATATCAGACAAAGACCCGATAATATATAATGCAATACACAGTTACAAAGATAGTTTGTAATTGAAATTGGGAAGTGTTATTGCTATATATATATAGATATATATATATATGTATATTATCGAATAAAGTTCCTAGTCAAGATTCATTAACATGGGTCGGTTAGTCAAATCTGTTGAGACCAGTACATGTCGTATATCGAGACTTGGTCTGATGGTTTATCCCAATGAACCATGAGTCTAGGGAGACTTGTATAGACGTGTAGGTGTTTATAATAGATAAACACTGAACGGCTCACCGAAGATTCTTAGTAGATGGTACATCAACGTCAATAAGAATCTTCTTGGGTTGAGTAGCATAGTGGTCCTTCGACTTGAGATACCAATGTGGATGTATGAGACATCCTCCACACTTAGATGGCAATCACGTCACCGATCTATTTAGATCAGACCTCCGCCTGTTCGTTGGGTGCGGACAGATCCTCAGGATATCCTGTGTGTGTCAAGATAGGATCTGTCAGTTCTGTGTACAGAGCATAGGTAGTCCATATACTATTAGCAGTCTGTTAAATCTGTGGCCATAGTATACTTCGGAAGTAAGTTCCGAATGTTATTTAGAGATTGCTAATAGATACGTCGACGGGATAATACCTATAAAGATTTGACATTAAAATCTATATCTCTGGGATTATCCGGATACCTGTGACGGATGGATTATATGTATACAATGACCTCGACCTGTATGATTCAGTTAGTTTATCTGTGATCGTCATAATCTACGGGTGGATAGATTATGGACACGAAATTGGATTTCGTGACGGATATACATGAATCTAGAGAGTCTCAATAATGAAACATACTCGTAGAGCACTAGAGCAACATTTATGAATAATGATGATTATTTATAAATCGTTTAATCGTTAAACGAAAAATACATGCGAACGGGCCGAACCGTCATTTCCTAATTAATGTGTATTTGTATTTAATATATGATATCATTAAATACACATTAATAAATGGTCAAATAAAAGTATTGACATATATCATCAATATATGTATTTGAGATATTTAAAGTAAATATAATACATATATTTGATATATTTATATTTAATTAATTAATTTATTATTTAATTGTTAAATGATTAATATAATTAAAATATAAATATATCACCAAATGATAAAGTTAGGAAATGATTACAAATGTAAATGTTTGACTTTACATTAAAGGAAAAGGTTGTCAAATTGATTTTGACTTCTTAAGATATTTGTTCAAAAATTGTTTGAAAAATTAAAATATCTTTTTCCTTTATTTTTGATTAAATTCGGCCATGACCTTGAAAATATATAAGAGATATGTTTTCTTAGTTGAATTTGTTGACTTTATATTAATATCTTTAAAAGGTTTTAGATATTTATTGAAGTTGATAAGATAAAAGGTAAAATGAAATTGAAATTAATAAACTTGTATTTGGCTAAGTGAATTTCGACCAAGGCAATTGTTGTGCAAGTATATATTATTTTTCATTTCATTTCATTCTTAACCTAATACACTTTAAAGAAAAACTCCATTAATGGAAACAGAGGAAGCTTGTGAGAAAAAAAAGAAGAAACCAAAGAAAGCTTGGATTTTAGTAAGTTTTTCCAACTTGCTATTAGAAAGGAAAATGTTCCTTAGGATCTAGGCTTTAACATATGATGTTCTTAGGTTATTTCTTTCTTTATTCCTTGTGTTTTTGTTGATGGAAGTTTTGATGGAAGTGTTGAGCATGTATGATGAAGGAAGGTTGTGACTATTGTAGTTATAAACATTCTTTTAAGGTTTTGGAAAACATGTTGCTAATCTAGAGTTGTTGACCCACTCTTAGATGACCTAGATTTGATCTTGAGTTGTTTCATTGTGTTGAGAATTTGATTGGATGTAAGAAAGATGATTGAAGTGTTGGATTTAACCAATTTGGTCTAATTTGTCCAATTTGATGAAATTGAAAAATTAGGGTTCATGACCAATTCCAAATTTGGGGCTTTTCATATATGTTGTGCATTTTGATGTGTATATGATGCATATAAAGTTTCATGTTCATTGGATTACATCTTGATGTGTTTTAATGCATGAAATGACAAAGTGCACAAAATGGGTCCTAATTGGTGCATTCGGCCAAAGTGAGAAAAATGGGATTTTGTGTTGCCTTGGTGTTTTGATGTTTTGAACATGCTAAGTTCATCTTAGAAATGATGGATTCGAGTTTTCTTTAAAGCTTCACATAATGTTTGCATCCACCACATGTCTATGAACTTTAAAGTCAGGTTCAGGATGAGACCAAAGGATATGGACAACTTTATGATGACATATTTTGTTGCTGCCAAGTCATATAGATGTCAAAACTTTG
This sequence comes from Zanthoxylum bungeanum, assembly GCA_019454045.1. Taxonomy (NCBI): domain Eukaryota; kingdom Viridiplantae; phylum Streptophyta; class Magnoliopsida; order Sapindales; family Rutaceae; genus Zanthoxylum; species Zanthoxylum bungeanum. Next base: position 14,664 of record SKCR01042149.1, read on the forward strand.
ATGCGCAACTTCAAAAACTTTGGCAAATTAATGAAGATGCAGCAAGGTATTTAGAAGAGTCTATAGAGTGCAATAGATGAGCAATGGCAGAATTTTAAAGTATAAGATATAACATGATGAAAACAAACATTGCTGGAATTTTGAATGCATTACTTAAAGAGGCTCGAGCACTTCTAGTGCTTAGTTTACTTAAATATATCAGGATGACCCTTCAGAGATGGTTTTTTGATAGAAGAGAATCAGTAGAAAATATTGTTACTTCATTGACCTTTGGGCGCATGCAAAAATAGATAAACGTATGGTGAATCGCATTGGATGTCTGTATCACCTAGGGATGGCAGTGGGTAGGGTATGGTGCGGGTTTGCCATTACCAAACTCGCACCCGCATATGTAAATAAATTACCAAACTCGCACCATACCCGTTGCGGGTTTTAATTTTCATTACCAAACCCGCACCGCATATAAAAATAAATTTCCAAACCCGCATTGGTACCCAACGGATTTTTTGCGGGTTTTTAAAATATTGAATTACTTTATGTTCTTAATAATATAATTTTTTTAATTAAATAATTTATTTTTTATTATTAGTTGTAATTTTCACATTTGTTTTTCATTTGACATATACAACATGTAATGTGTGTATATACAATACATAGATAACATAATGTATGAAAGACTCGGTACCATATGTTTATTTTTTCATATAAACATAATTAAAATGAGTTTTTCCCTTCATAATTATAATGATCTAAGTTAGCCAACTCAATCGAAAATAAGTTAAAAAGTAATCACCAATCTTTGGTCATATTTTTTATGCTAATTGTAATGAAAGTGATGCTTACGAAGCTCAAGTGGTGTAAGTGTAATGAAAAAGCAGGAAAACTATTGAAGTTGTCGCAAACACTTGCTTATTTTTCTCATCTCCCATTTCTGATCATATGAACTTAATCCAAATTTTTGTATTATAATTTTATTAACAAGTGTGATTAAAAAAAAACAATAATAGTCATGCAAAAAATCTTCAGATGGGCAGGTTACGGGTTGTGGCTGAGTGGAAGTATGGAACTGTGGATTAATGTTTTAGGTTTAAGTTTTGTTAGTTGTTTTTATATGAAAGTTATTTTATATTGTCCTACAAATATTAATTAATAAAAAATAATATTACGGGTATGCGGATACCCGCAGTAGATACCCGCATTTTTTTCTTAATTACCAAACCCGCACCGCACCCACAGCGGGTTCTATTTTAAATTACCAAACCCGCACCGCACCCACTAATATATTTACCAAATCCTACCCATTGCGGGCGGGTTTTTGCGGGTTTGCGGGTTTGTGGGTAAAATTACCATCCCTAGTATCACCAGCTGATTGCTATGAGTTTGAGATCCGTGGTGGAGACATGATTGAAATTGTCAACATAAGAGAGAAGACGTGCACGTGCAAAAAGTTTGATTTAAAGCAACTTTTGTATGCACACTCATTGACTGTATGTGTGGCTGCTAGAATCAAACGCTAGTCTTTGGAGTAAGATATACACAACGACCGCCATTCGTGTTGCGCATGAGGAAACTATCTATCATATTGGTGACCAATCTGATTAGGTCTTGCTTGAAGAGTTATTAGGTATAATATTATTATTTTTTTCATTAGAAAAACATTCAAAAATAATTTTAACTAATGAATAGTTTAAATATATTGCCACCAAACGAACATGTTTCTATGGGATGCCCAAAACAAATAGAAGACCGTCATATGGTGAAAAAACAGTGCAAGTCATATGCGGTCAATGTGGCAAACGTGGACATAATAGACGTTTATACATGACTCCTTTTAGTCAAAATCCAAGTCAGTAGTAATTTTAGCTTATGTAAACAGAGTTGTATGTATTAGAAATTTATGTTTTTTAATTTATGTTTGCGAACTAATATGTCAAAATTCTATGTGTCAATAAAAATCATTAACTATTTCGTTGAGTATCAAAATCAATATCGTATCACCATAAAAATCGTTAACTATTTTGTTGGGCATCAAAACCAATATCGTATCGCCATAAAATCAATCATTAATCAGATTTATAAATAATTTTTCAAACTTCAAAAATCCGAAGAGTACTTCGAAGAAAACTTCAGAGATCCAAAATAATAGTTCGAATATCCGATATAATAGTTCGAATATATGAAGTTTCAATAAAACATTAAAAATTTTGGAGATCCGAAGTCAAATCTTCGGATAATCGAATTTTTATATAATTTTGGTGTGTATTTCGGAGAATCCATAATCTCCGAAGTACACTTCGGAGATTGTGACTAGAAATTGAAATGAGAAACGTTGTGGCTTATTTTGACAAATGGATATATTTTTTAGTTAGTTTTATCAATTTCTCATTAATAATCATGTAGTGATAATATATTTATTAATGATATTGGATCCATGTTACACTATTTCCAAATATTTATAGGTTTATAATATGATAAATATTTATGTAATCATGTCAACACGATACAATTATCTGTTTACGATATTATTACCTATTTTATTCGTTTGTAATATTTGTGTAATCATATCAACACCTATCATTTGCGATAAGATTACTCATTTATGGCCTATTTATTAACCATTTATTCGTGATAATCATGAAAGTGTGTCAATAATTGTGTAATCGTGTCAAACACGAAGTTGATTCGTTTATTAATCGTGTCAATATTTAGTATCGTATTGACACGTTTATTTATAGTGTCATATTTGTGGTTGATAATTTTGACACGATTATCAAAAAAATCATATTCGTGTTTGTTTAAATTTAACACAACATGAAACGATTACACGGACTACCACATCTAATATTACCTCATATCCCACACCCACGCTAAAATTAATACACTTGATAAGGATGGTAATTTAGTTAAATATTTTGAACAACTAAAAAATATATCTGATATTTGAATTATATTAAATAACAGTTAGGTTTTGTTTTTTTTTAAAAAAAAAAAAAACGAATTATTTTAGTTGATTTTGAAAATATAATATGAACTCTAAATAATAACAATAACAACAATAAAAAAAAATTAAAAATTAAGTGTTATTAGCTGTAGAAATCTTCAGCTGTGAAGAGAATCACTTAAATATTTGAGAAATTTATTTTTACAAAAGCTGTGAGTTTTAAAAATTGTTATATGTGTTTGGTAAACAATACTAATAAATTGGTGTAAAAAACAAATAACTTAAATTGACATCGATGAATGAAATTTACTTGCATTCATATGAATGCATATTTTTAAATGGCATGTGCTACTGATTGGGATGAGATAATACGAATGGCATCATATCTCGAGAAGTAGTTAGAAGAGGAGCGGGCTCCAGATAGAGTTCATCTGGATTACAAATTATGTTGTAATTTTTAACATGCAAACTAATATTAATCATTTCAAAACAAAACATAATAATGGATACAAGGAAAATCTGGAAAATGTAGAAGATGATGATGAAATTGAAATCCAAGTCAAGTTGCATTTGTCCTTAAAAACTTATTAGTCCCGTCTCGATCATCTACTGATGGTTTTGTGGTTAACGTTCTCCTAGGATCACTTGGATGCTTCTTGTAGAAGAGACACTCCTTTCACAAGAACTTGAACTCTCTTGATTATAAAACTCAAGACCTCCTAATATGCAAGACTTGTAAGAAAATGTATATGAAAATTCAATGAATGGAAATGAGAATCCAAGACTTTATTTATAGACATAGAGGGTTACCATTTAAAAGGTACCCTTATGTCAAATAAGGCAATTCCTAAAGGTTATGTTCTTTCCCATTAAAGGACATACCCTTTGTTGACGGCTGATTTCGGTCTCAGGGGCAATAAGAGTTTTTTACTCCCGAGACAATCCTCCTCCAACTGTGAATTTGTTTAGTTTATGGGAAACCAAAAGCAAATTTGGCAAAAGATAAGTAAATTCAACAATCAGCAAAGAGATTTAACGTGGTTCGACGAATCAGATCCAACCTACATCCATGTGCACAGAACGAACGATGTTTTATTACCGAAATATGTTTCTCTAATCTGTTTTGTGTTTACAAGTCTAATTCTCTTTTGTTCTCTTCTTAACTCTCAACTCTCAACTCTCAACTCTCAACTTTCAACTTGTTACCCCCTTCTCAACTCTCATAATCTCAATGATCTCCCCATTCTCAACTCTCAATGCTCTCAATAATCTCAATGATCTCCCCTTACAAGCACGCTTTCCCCTCCTATTTATAATAGCAAAGAAACAGTTTTCCTTTTCCCATAAGGATTCCTAGTTGAAACTACATTCACTTCCCATATCCTATTAGGACACTGACTCATTCACTTCTCATATCCTATTAGGACACTGACTTATCAACCTTTCCCCATGAAAGTAGGATAACTTATCTTTTTATCCGTAAGAATAAGATGTCTTATCTTCTGGAGCATATCCCGCCATATTCCCGGTCTTCATGAGGTCGGTCATGATGGTCTTTTGAACTGGGAATGCTTCTGTCGATCTGATAATGTCCGGTCATCTGATCTTATATGGTCGGGTTACAGATTATAAGTGTTCGGCCCCTTACCGTTGGCGTATGCAACATCGAATGGCCGGGTCGGCATTAGTGGTCTCGATCAAGAAGGGAGTTACCCTTTTACCCCTGCCATACTGCTTAAATATCATAGTGCTTAAAAAACACCATCAACATTATCCCCTAGTTCTCGGTAACAACGAGTTTACGAGTTGATGCCGGGAACTATAAAAAAAGATGGTGTGCCGATGAATCCGTCGGTGGTCACTCCAGCAACCGCAGAGAAAAACACCTTGGCTGCAAATCTGGTCCTTCCTACCACCTTCATGTGCTCAGTCAACGAGGATCTCGATATCTACCCGTGGAGAAAATGTTTTGCCCTTATGCTGATGACAATCGACTCGGTGGGACGTAACCCGACCCCGAGCTGAGAATAACATTTGGCTCTGGGGGAATGTCACCTCCCCAGACCAATAAAGGGCCGACCATGGGGGAGATGCTCCGATCCCATGCCGATGATAAGTCTCTCGGTGGGACGTATCCCGACCCCGAGCTGAAGAAAGACTTGGCTCTGGGGGAATATTACATCCCCAGTCCAAAGAAGCCGACTCGGTGTGACGTAACCCGACCCCGAGCTAAAAGAAAGACTTGGCTCTGGGGGAATGTTACATCCCCAGTCCAAAGAAGCCGACTCGGTGGGACGTAACCCGACCCCGAGCTGAAAGAAAGACTTGGCTCTGGGGGAATGTTACATCCTCAGTCCAAAGAAGCCGACTCGGTGGGACGTAACCTGACCCCGAGCTGAAAGAAAGACTTGGCTCTGGGGGAATGTTACATCCTCAGTCCAAAGAAGCCGACTCGGTGGGACGTAACCTGACCCCGAACTGAAACAAACATCGATCTCGGCAGTAAAAGAGCAGACCTGAGCCGGAAAGAGACATCGGTCACGGCGGTACAAGAGCAGACCCGAGCCGGAAAGAGACATCGGTCTCGGCGGTACAAGAGCAGACCCGAGCCGGAAAGAGACATCGGTCTCGGCGGTACAAGAACAGACCCAAGCCGGAAAGAAACATCGATCTCGGTGGTACAAGAGCAGATCTGAGCCGTAAAACATATATCAACAAAATGGACTCGGCGGTACAAGAGCAGACCCGAGCCGTAAAACAAATATCAAAACCATTGTGTGGGCCATAACAAACAAGCATAATCAAATGTCAGCCTAAGACATAATAAGTCTTACTCACATTTTTGGGATCCGTTGCCTTTCTTGCAACTCTACAAGGGTCACTACAAGCAAGACTCTTCTTAATACATCCTCTCTGCATCTCAGCATTCCACGCATCCGACCGGATGACTTCCGCTATCAACTTTGGTCGACCTTAAAAACCGAATGGTCTATGTACACACTGAGATAGCCTTTTTTCACCAAGTCTTCCACCTGCTCCCGCAGGTCTCTGCACCCATTCGTGGCATGTCCCCTTACGTTATGGTAGATATAGTAAGCCCTACTATTTCCCTCCTCAATCGGGAACCTCCTCAAATTAGGCTCGGCCAACAGACCTTTATCCTGGATTTCCCGAACTATCTGGGCCATAGGTTTGTTCAGAGGGTGTATATTGTCATCCCCGCGACACGGTTGACTTACACAGATGACTTTATCTCTTGAACATGACTAATAAGAGGTGTCGGTCTGAGTTTCTTCTGCTCCAGGACTGGTCTCCTCAAATTTCTGATCGAATCCCACTGATTGTCTGACCTGAGTATCTTAGCCTTTCGGGTGTCTACTCCCCGGACAATCTTTTTATCCTCCTCTATTAAGATAAACTTCCTGGCCAACTTCAGGGTAGTGGCATAATCCGATACGTCTTGAATCTTCAGGTGAGCCCACAACTTCCCGACCTTCAGACCTACATTGAGACATTCTAGCGCTTCTGATGACTCGTACGCTCCGACCTCGAGCACCAAATTGTGGTACCTTTCAATAAAATTCCTCAGGGGCTCATCATCCTCATGCTTCATCAGTCTCAATTCTCCCACCATTTTCTTTGGGACGCATGCCCCTTTGAAGTGCCGAACAAATGACTTCTTGAGTTGCGTGAAGCTTCTGATGCTCCCCGGGGCTAGACTTCTGAACCACAGAATGACAGATCCCCCCAAGGTTAGGGGGAATACTTTGCAAACGGAATCCCCTATTACTCCTTGGACCTCCATCAACAGGACAAAACTCTCAATGTGGGATTTTGGATCAGTGTGGCCCTTGTAGGGCGTCATGGACGGCATGTTGAATCGTCTTGGGAATTTTACCGACCTTATTTCTTATATGAAGGGAGATTCAACCTCGCCGTCCCGAGCATCTCCCGTGTCAGTTTTGAGGTTCACTTCCCACTTGGCCATTTCTTTTCTTAACCAATATTTTTATATTGCCATCTATGTTACAGTGCTGCCTCCTGCGGCCTTCTTCGCGTCTGTCACCCCGGGTGCGGCGTTCCTCATGACTTGAGATTTCCCGTCCAGTCTCACCCTCCTTCTTATCTCCCTTTCTGGTGTCGCGGGGGCTTTCATAGGAAGAATCTGGTGACTGTCGCCCCTCTTCTTCTTCCCACGCATCCTCCGTTTGTAAATATTTTCCTACCACTACGGACCTTATCCTGTAGGGACCCTTCCTCTTTGGTTCATCGTCATCACTCACATATGCGACCTTTTTTCCTTCTGCTATTTCGCCTCTCCTCCGAATGGTTCCGACTTCTAGTCTCTCATCATTCGTCTCTTCCATCATCTCCAGTCTGTCCATCATGGATTTCAGAAGGTTTTGATTTTCCTCCCTATCTTTCCTCATATTTTCTTTCATCTTCTCCATCCATTCCGTTGTTGGACTCCCTGACGACTGGTGATTTCCATCTTCTGTCATCGTCTTACTACGCGAGCTGCTTTTTGTTGAGTTCCCCACAGACGGCGCCAACTGTTGACGGCTGATTTCGGTCTCAGGGGCAATAAAGGATATTTACTCCCGAGACAATCCTCCTCCAACTGTGAATTTGTTTTGTTTATGGGAAACCAAAAGCAAATTTAGCAAAATACATATAAATACGCCAATCGACAAAGAGATTTAACGTGGTTCGGCGGATTAGATCCAACCTACATCCACGGGCACAGAACGGACGATATTTTATTACCGAAATATGTTTCTCTGATCTGTTTTGTGTTTACAAGTCTAATTCTCTCTTGTTCTCTTCTCAACTCTCAACTCTCAACTTTCAACTTGTTACCCATTCTCAACTCTCAATGCTCTCAATAATCTCAATGATCTCCCCCTTACAAGCACGCTTTCCCCTCCTATTTATAATAGCAAAGAAACAGTTTTCCTTTTCCCATAAGGATTCCTAATTGAAACTACATTCACTTCCCATATCCTATTAGGACACTGACTCATTCACTTCCTATATTCTATTAGGACACTGATTTATCAACCTTTCCCCATGAAAGTAGGATAACTTATCTTCTTATCCGTAAGAATAAGATGTCTTATCTTCTGGAGCATATCCCGCCATATTCACGGTCTTCATGAGGTTGGTCATGATGGTCTTTTGAATTGGGAATGATGTTGTCGATCTGATAATGCCGGTCATCCGATCTTATGTGGTCGGGTTACAGATTATAAGTGTTCAACCCCTTACCGTTGGCGTATGCAACATCGAATGGTCGGGTCGGCATTAGTGGTCTCAATCAAGAAAGGAGTTACCCTTTTATCCCTGCCGTACTGCTTAAATATCATAGTGCTTAAAAAACACCATCAACACCCTTCTTACTAAACCCAATGGTTTAATCCCTTCACTTAAGAACTACATCATTTCATTCCATATATTAACTCTTATAACCATATTTAGAAAATTTTCCTACAATCCCCTACAATTTTCTAAATATTCATGCAGACACTTAAGATAGTTTCCGTGAAATAAAAGTGCATCGAAATAGATAGCTTTCACCTTGAACCTTTCCTAGTGAATGACAATCGGATTTACTTGGCGAACCAGTGACCCATAGTCTTGAACTGTTACGTCATTGGTGTAAACCAAGATAATTGTCAACACACAGCTTCACTTCGACCATTTCCCGTTCTACGGTTGTGTTCATTTCTGCCATGAACATTGGTCCTGGATTTATCAAGTACTTTAAGGAATTCAGCCTTTGAAAAATCCCATGGAAGCGGCCTCACTTCTTACATGAAATATGTGATCTACTATAAATAGGTAATCTGACTTTACCCCCATTAGGAATTTTCTCATAATATAGTGATTATTCAAAGCCTTAGTTTATCATAACCTTGACAGACAGCACTATGCATCATTACATGAATGAAAAAAAAAGTATAAAACTCTACAGTGTTTATTTTTAATTGCACAATGTTTCAATTGTCCTTTTTGAAGATAGATCTTGGGATCTCAGTCAGCTAGGTTGGGTTTCCACAGTGACAATTGATGAGTGGTAATTATATCACTATTTTCCAATCATTTAACCTAATATTTTGTATAGTTTCTCGAGTTTTATGAATGTTTTGATGTATTTTTGTTTATTTTACAGATAAAAATAATATTGGGACTTAATGGAATCAACTAGGGGCTAAAATGATGAAATCCGGAGGAAAAAGGTCAAAAACGAAAATTTATTGTACGCGTCACGAAATGCAGTCCTAAATTCCAGTTTTGTGCAAGTTTGGTATTTTGGCCATAATTTTTTCATTCGATATCTGACTGAGCTGATTCAAATCGCAGATTAAAGAAGACTCAAATATCTACAACTTTGAAGAAAAAATAATTTCGAATTCTGAATATTTCATGACCGAAATTGATGGAGTGTTTGGTGGAGGATTTTGTGGAGTGTTTGATGGAATAATTGGTGGAGCAATTGGTTGAGAAATTGGTGGAAGCATTTAGATTTCCTATCAATACCAAGCCATTTCATTTGTAATTCTCATGCTTTCCTTAGGTTTTTGTAAGGAATTTAAGGATTGCATCTTGTGTGTTTATTATTAATAATTTAATTTATGCATTTTTATTTTCAGTATTAGTAGTAGTTTCTTTTTCTTCTCTTTTCTTTTATGTTAGTAGTTAGATTTCCCCTGAGGGAATGGTGAAGCTTTTATTATTTTAATTTATATTAATCTCCCTTAATTATAATATGGAAATTATAATTCAAACTAAAAGGTTTACCGCCTTAATGGCTGGTTTTATTTATTTAACATAATGTGACATCGCCTATATGGCCGGTCTTTAGGTGACAGATGATTACCGCCTATATCGCTGGTTTATGGACAAATAATGATACCACCTTAATAGCTGGTTGGACTTAATTAAAATCTGACTAAATGAGAATACCGCCTATATGGTTGGTTGGTAATATCACTAATAAATTCTATATTATAGTAAAAGAGATTTCTAAATTAGAAATAGTAAAGGTGGATCCCCCAACCCCCAGCATTTTATTTTTATTCTAGGGAAGTGATGAAACACAATATCCACACACTTAATAATTGATTTTCTTTTTATGGGTAATTCTTTAGTTTGTTTATTGAGTCTTAAGCTTAATGCTTCTTGTTGCCTGATCACCAATAAGATTGATGTGGTAAACTTAAAATGAACTTGGAAAAGAGATTTTAGGTTTCAGCCTTAAATTCAATAGCTCTCGATCTTCCTTGAGGATATATAACCCTTTAATAGATTTCCTTACAGGATATGAATATATCTGTCGGGCGGGAACAATCATAATTGGAACTTGAACTTAATGAATTCAGATAACTTGCTTAACATAGGAATATGATTAATTGGATTATTTTGGGTATTTGCATCTGACCATCGGAAGAGGTTTTTGCATATCTTCGTGTTCCAGGTTTGCAAACTGATTTGTTATATATGTATAAGGGAATCAATTCATCATTAGAATAATATTGTATGGAGTCATAACCCTAGATGTTTGTGTCTTTTATTTATTTTTCTTAATATTTTCTTTTGTTTATTTTATTTAAGCAAATCCACATTCAACCAACCAAAAGCAATCATTCCCTTATCCCTATAATTAGATACCTATAAATAAATAATAACAACAATTAATAACAATAATAGGAATTAAGTCCTCGTGGGATCGATATTTTTATACTACTTGAACGATACGTGCGCTTACGTTATACGCGTGTGATTATGCTGTCAAGTTTTTGGCTGTTGCCGGGGACTTAATTTTCTCGAGTTATTAATTTTGAAGCTATCTAATTTACTTGTATCTAATTTTCATTATTTTTATCTGTACTTTTTATTTATTTCTTTTGTTTTCAGGTGGTTGAAAAATGGAACATTATTGGGAGATTGAGAGATCACGAGCTTTACTAGAAGAAGATACACCCCAAATCTAGGAGCAACAGTCCGATTTTCTGAGGCATGTTATCCAGCCCAACAACTATCACTGGATATCAGAACCAATCAATATTGCATTTGCTCAACAAAATAAAATGGGGAGATGTGTGATATGTGATGGTAACCATACCTTTCAGAGTGGCAGAATTATTGGAATCATTCAAGGTACAAAGAACCATCATATTTTCCATCTTATCCACCATCTACCTACGATCTTCATCAAGAACCAGAAACATCAGAGGAATAACAATTGGTTGGCATGCTCAAAGATTTGTTCAAGAAACGAGATGAAAAGTTGGATACAATGCTTGAAACATTCCAGAATCTACTCGAAAGTATTCAGAGACAATCAGCATCCATTCAGAGACAATCAGCATCCATGAGACAATTAACAGAAAACCAGAGCTACATACCTCAAGAAACATTTCCAGATGAAACTGACGAAGCCTTCGAGTACCAATCATTTCACAATGACACTTTAACAAAGGAGGAGGCTGAGCAATATCAACAACCAGAGGTATCAGTTCAGGAGCCCAAACCAGCAAAGTCTTTGTTTGTCTTTTAATAATCGTACTCTGACGATGATGAAGTTGAGCTGTTCGTACCAATAAAAATTGAGGGTGAAACTTTTTGTCCTCAAAATGAAGATCTTGGATAATGCTTTGCACTAATGTTTGAAGAAGAGCTGTCTGAGCCAGTCATGTCAACCACAAAGGATGAAGAATTGAATGCAGAAATCCTGAAATACATCTGTGAAGAAAAGGTGGAGAATGAGCAAGAAGCAGAGCAAATGACTGACCTTATTGAAGATTCAGAGCATTCAGGCGAAACATCACTGTTTTGGGGAGTACATATCAGAGATATCGACCAGAAGCTTGACAGAATGGAACTCCCATTCCAAGTCAAGCATCATACGAGACCTTCTGATTTTCTTTCTTTCTTTTCAGGAACCACTGGAGCGACAAGGAGCAAAAAGGTGGCACAAGCACTAAATGGGACAAAAAAATTTATGCTACCTTACCATTGGAAAAGACCCTTCAAAAGCAACGCTCACGGGATTGTCTTTAATCGAACATCCAAAACGACGCTGAAACCGCCATAATTGATGGATTTCAGTCACGTCTGGCTGAAGACGAAAAATTTAGCGCTAGCAGGGAGGCAACCCATGCAATTTCTTTTTAATGTATATTTTTATATTTGTGTATACATGTTGTAGAGTTTTTAATTTTGTGTGTTATTTTTGTAGGGAAAACCACAAACTGAGCATTTTAAGACCGAATGAATGGTGTTTGGCAATCACAAAGAAGACAGTTAATTCATTTGTGATGGCTGAGTAAAGAATGAATTCTTGAGACGCATCTCTATGAATTTATACTAAGCGAGTGGCGTATTGCATACACAATTTCGTTGCCTTAATAATTACTTTGATTTACTTTTCTATTTTTATTTCCTTTATTTTCGCCGACAAGATCTAAACTTTTTGACTTTTCACGATTTATTTTAACGTTCATCTAATAATTGTCATTTGGCAAGTACTAGTGCTACTATTACTCACCAATTTTCAGGTTATATAAATTCAGCACTACATTTCTCTCTTCGACACATCCAGATATATATCCAAATAAGAGAGAGAAAATGGAAGCAACTTCACAGCAACGATTCAAGCGAATTTGTGTTTTCTGTGGATCCAATTCTGGTAATAAACCAGAATTTATTGAGGCTGCAAAGGAATTGGGGAGAGTCATTGTGGGAACACAGAAATCGGCGACGCTGCTCTTCTAGGCTCGGGGGCCTAGTCGGGACGTATGAAATAACATGGAGTCGCCACCCAGTGTGAACCGGACAAAGGTTTAAGGCTGCACTCACCCCTCGCAAGGGAAGACCTCAAACCGTTGGGTTCGGAATGGTCCCTTACTTATGCCACTTGTGATGATATAATTTGTGCAATAAATCAACCGAGCCTAAACAATAGATTTCCAAGGATAATTTACTCCTAAGTTCGCATGCATAAAATAAACCATTATAACGACAATGTCATACAATAATCTCATGGCATACCTCAATTATATAATGCAGAAAGTAAAGAACAAACTAAACATAATGCAAATTCCCAACGCAAAATAAATGACTAATCATGCTTGAATACCATCTCATGAACATATCAAATGAAAAACATGCGGAATTCAAGTAACGAATGACAAACAAATCAAAACATCATAAAACAAAATATGCGCCGTTTACTCAAGTGGTACTGTAGGCATTGCATTTTTGCATACCAAGCCCGATGATGAGTCTCGTAAGGAGGCACTACCTTTTAGTCGTGGAGGTCGCGGAAGGCGGTCGTCGGAGATGAGAAGTCAAGAATTGACACATTTTTTAATTTAATTCGCTTGGTTCGCTCGGAGTTCGCTTGTTAAATACCCGTTTCAAAACACATATGTCTCCCTTCAACTTCCATGCAAAAATAAAAATCATCAACCAATTAAATTAATTTGAATTAAATTAAAACATAAAAAATACAAACCAATTAAATAATAATTTTAATAAAAATAATCAACCAATAAAACAAAACCCACTAATTCAACAACACCAACAAATAATAAAATAATCAACCAATTTCACAAACAAACAAAATAAACAACAACACCAACAATTAATAAAATAATCAAACAAACTACAAATCCCTTCATCAATTCCTCCTTCACGTAAACAACCAATTTCCCCCACATGCATTCACACACAACACACGGCAATCCCTCACATGCCTCACCCTCCATTTTTCAAACAATAACCCCACACCATTTAATTCACACGCCCACTTCACAAACATAATTAATAAATCACAAAGAAATTCAACAAACAAATAAATAATTCAACCAAGCTAACCCCACATAAAAGACACAAACCAAACACAATTTAATAAAACACCAACAAACCTAAACCCTCCAACCCCCACCAAACACAAACCCATAATTTAATAATTCCCTCACCCCTCAACCATTATAAAAACATAGCACTGAACCCTTGCACCCAGAGCTAACCATGCACACGTGAAAACCCTCCCATTTCTCTCCCACTCTCGGCCAAAACAAAAGAAGAACCAAATCCTCACGCCCCTATCACTTCACTCTCTCTGAACCCTAATCTCTCTAGCCATGCCACAAGCACACAGCCAATAAACTCCACTCAACCAAGCCTCACATAAGCGCCACATGCCCTCCACTCTCCCTCAACTTCACGCTACAATTAAACACACATAGCCACACGTCCCCACTCCTTTCAATAAGCCACGCCACTGCCTTTAAGACATCAACACAGCTCACGCCCACCTTTCACAAAGACCCCCCACCACATTGCACACGTCCAGCCCTTCAAATACCAAGAAAACTCGCTCAGCTCTCCACACAATTAACTGTCCCATTTAACGTGCCTAAAATACCCTGAAGAATCAGCCCCAATCCACCCCAAAACTGCCAGTGAAGAACTCCCAAACTCAAGCCATAAACACACCAAACTGCCCCACATTCTGCCTTCACATTACACGCCAAACTGTCCCTCATCCAACCTTCACATCACACGCCCAAACACTCAATCAGACTAGCCGAGAGACCTCCATGTGAACTGCACATTGCTTCACGTCACAGCCCCTACACTCACGCCCTTTAGCAGCCAAATAACCTTCACAGCAGCCCTGATCGAGAACAACAAGCAAGCAGACCTCACGCACTGCTCACATCACGCCACTGCCGAATCCCCTGCTCACTTGGAACCATTAAACCCTCCATGCATACACGTAGAACGTATGCATGCATGCGTGGAACAAAACCAAACAACTCACTGCTGCCACTGTCCATCCCTCACTGCCGAGAACCTTAGCCTTGTTCATGCCAAATTCCAGCCCCTCTATCTCACGCATATTACCTTCATGAAACTGACTCCATCTTGCCTCCAAAGTGACGCCCAAACCAGCAGCAAAAGCCCTCATTCCAACAGCTCAAACACGCCAAACAGCCTATATTTAGGCTTGCAGTTTACGCCATTTTAGCCCCTGGAAATTGCACCCAAATCACCCCTGCACACTGCCGTGAAACTACCCTTTAATTGCACCCAAAACAGCAGCGAAACGGAGTGTAGACGGCGAACGAAACAGCGAAACAGCGAAGGAAATGTCAAAACAGTGAAACCGGCGCAATTGCGGTAGCTTAAGATATTCCGACGGCCGTATAACGCGTCTCCAAACAACGACAAAAAAGGTTAGACCTGAGGGCACCTATTATTGATTTTTCTCACATGAAATAATGATTTAGAAAATTTATTTTGTGGTATTTTGGCATCAGTAGTTAGTATAACACGTTATTACATGTATTTGCATGAAATAATGACTTAGGAAATATTTTTAGCATGAATATTTATTTTTGTATGTTGTTTGAAATTTATCCACATAAAGTAATGTCTTAGAATATGTGTTTTATAATGTCTAGCATGAATAATTAATTAGATATGTTATTTAATTTGGGTTATGTAAATTAATAACGTAGTAAAGCATGTAATTATTTTTATGTCTCATGAATATTATTAGTTAGATATGTGATGTAATGTTTTGGTGAATGGAATGTGTGTTCCTTTTTTGTGGTATATTGGATGGAAACCCGGACATAAATTCCATAGCCGAATCCGAATGGACGGTAATATAGTTTGCACTCGGGATACAATGCCCCGTACCACTTAATAGGCTCACCTGTTTTCATTTCACTCAAATTTGTATTCGAAGCATGATTACGTTGTTGTAATGTTATTTTATTTTAAGCATGACGTAATTAATTATTTTTGTGTTAAGAATTTAAATCGTGGTGTGTTTAGATTACTATTCATGTAGTATGTTTGATGAATGATATTGCATGTCTTGTAGACTAGGTTAATATTGCACAAATCCAATTATTACAAATGACATAAGTAAGGGACCATTCCGAACCCAACGGTTTGAGGTCTTCCCTTGCGAGGGGTGAGTGCGGCCTTAAATCATTTTCCCGGTTCACATCGGGTGGCGACTCCATTATTCTCCGGTTTAGTCCCCCGTGGACTACTCCGTACTCTCAACCGGGCCGCGAGCCCGGAACAGCATGCGTCGCCCTGTTTCTGTTGTCTACAGGTACGTGGAGTTGTATCCCGAGTGCAGATCATACTAAAGTCCATTAGGAATCGGCTATGAAATTTACGTCCGGGTTTCCATCCTATATACCACGAGAGGCGACACATTTTTCATTTTATTCAAGGGCCACAACATACATCATTTTACAATACATGCATATTTATTTACTCAAGGGCCACAACATGCATCATTTCATAATACATGCATTTACTATCTATTCAAGGGCCACAATCATGCATCATACATTATTTTATCTCACCAAGGGCCACAACATGCATCATTTTACAATACATGCACATTTATCTACTCAAGGGCCACAACATGCATCATTTCATAATACATGCATTTACTATCTATTCAAGGGCCGCAATCATGCATCATACATTATTTTATCTAACCAAGGGCCACAACATGCATTACTACATAAGAATCATGCAAACGAATCTCAATAAAAATAAAAATAACACTGAAAACGGATGTGAAAAATACCCTCAGGTCTAACCTTTTTGTCGGCTTTCGGACTTGCGTTTCACGTCCGTCGGAAGGGAGATTGAACCAATGCTTTTCCGATTTGTCTACTCAACGTTTACCTCGCTGTTTTGATGCTCGGGCCGCCGTTTTAAGTCCGTTTCACTGCTGTTTGTGATGTATTTTCAGGCCTCTGATTTGATGTATTATGGGACTGTTTTGGCTCAATTTTGGAGGGCTGTTCGGGGCGGTTTCAGGGTTATTTTCTCTTGGTTTTTTTGGTGAATATGGAAGGATTTTCCTGGGGTTTATGCGTGAATATGGACTCAGTTTCAGGGCATAATTTCAGTGCATTATGGAGGGATTTTCTGGACTGTTTTGTGCAGTTTTTGGGGACATTTTTAGTGGGGCTGTTTGGTGAGAGGATATGCGGCAGTTTTGGTAGTGATATGCGGCTGTGAAAGGCAGTGAGGGGGTGCGTTATGCGACTGGGAAAAGGCTATGGCTGATGCGTGTAGGGGGCTATTACGTGAGGGATTCAGGGCATGAATTGAGGGAGTTGCTGTGAGGGTTTTGGGACGTGAAGAAATGGGTACTGAAGGTTGTTATTAGCGTGAGCTAGAGGGCTTGTTTATGGCGTGAGTGAATGGTAGTGTGTGCGTGTGACGGTTTATTGACTAGTGTACGTGAAGGCGTTGCATGGGATGTGGCTTGTTAATGGCTTACGTGTGTGTATTTTATGTATTGCATGTGGGCGTGTCTTAAGTCTCATGGCTGCTTCGATGGCTTATTAAGTGAGTGGGGGGCTATTTTATCTTCTTTGTTCAGTCGGTGGGGCAGTTGATGAGGGGGATTTTAGGGGAATGTGGCGGTGTGGTCATGGTTTTGAGTTTATTACGTGGAGTCTTGGTGAAGTGAAGGGCAGATCTGTGAAGGTGACTGAGTGCTGGCAGTGGCTGTTTGGGTGCGCAGAGGGGAGCAAGGTCATGGCTATTGGCGTGGCCCTTGAGGAGTTGTTTGTTGTGTCAGGCTGAGGGTTGTTCGGTGAGGGGTATCTAATCGGTTGGACTCAGTTGTGGCTTCTGTTTGATCGGTCAGATGGAGGGTTATCGTTGATGTTTGAATAAGGGGTGTGTGGCTGGTTCACGAAGGAGTGAGTGTTTGTGTGTGGCGTTATGGGCCAGGTGCGCTTGAGAGTTGTGATTAGCGTGGAATTTGGCGAATGGTGCTAGTGTGCTGTTTGTGGCCGTGCATTTCTAAAGGGTCTTTGGTCGGTGCTGGGCATGATGGTGGGCTTCACGTGGGGTGGCATTTGATCAGATATGTGGCATGGAGCGTGCAGCTAATTGAAAGGAGAGGCAGGTGGCACTGTTTTGCATGAGTGGGGTCTCGGTCAGTGGAGTGGCCTGGTGTGCGTGCTTCAAAACGAATCAAAGAGGAGAGCCTTTGTTGAGTGGGGCGAGAAGGAAATAGCTAGGTTTTATTTTCTTTTTTTGTTGTGCCGTGGATCCAGAGAGGAGGGGAAGATCATGGCCTGTTTTAACGTGGAGGCCAGGCTACATGTTGAAGGGTTTTCTCATTTGTTCATTCTGCTCTGTGTTGATTAGGTTTTGTGATTGTGTCAAGAGGCTAGGGTTGTTTTTGGTTCTACCGAGTTGGTGAGGGTGAACGTGGGAGGCGAGAGGCTTTAGGGTTTTTCTGGTTTGCCGCCAATGGTCAGTTGAGAGAGAGGAGGAAGGAGCCCCCTAGGGTTTTCTTTGTTATCTGTTTTTATATTAGTGCATTAGGGTTTCATGAATTAATTAGGAAAGGAAATCAATTAAATTATGTGTGTCATTTTAGGTGGGTAATTTCATTAAATTGGTGAGTATTTTTATTATTTTGGTAGGTGGTTATTTAGATTTAATTTGTTTATTTAATTTGAATTGGAATTAATTTAATTGGATTTAATTTGTGAATTTAATTTAATTAATTCAATTGGTTTGTGATTTTTAGATTTAACATTTAATTTATTTAATTTAGGAATTTAATTTAATTTCAATTTAGTTATTTTAATTTCATTTCAATTAATTATTTAATTTAATTAATTGATTTTAGTTTAATTGGTTTTAATTCAATTTAATTTAGATTTCACTTAATTTGTTAATGTGATTTAATTTAATTTAATTTGTGAGATGTGTTTTAAATGTTTTAATTACTTTTAAATTCAATTTGTGACGTGTGTTTTAAAACGGAGGTCCAACAAGCGAACCCGAAGCTAATCCAGCGAATAAGAATTAATCAAAATATCGGTTCCCTTCCGACGATCGTTTCCCGCAACTTCCTCGACTAAAAAAGTAGTGCCTCCAACTGAGACTCATCATCGGGTTTCACATGCAAAAATGCAATGCCTACAGTCATAGCAGAGAAAATATGCACTAGTATATGGCGGTGTCAATCTTGGATTGATGGGAAACATTTCAAAAGCCGTTCAGTATGGTGGCGGTCATGTTTTGGGAATCATTCCAAAAACTTTGGTGGACGAACACTTAATCGGAAAAACAAATGGAGATGAGCGCATTGTCTCGGGGATGTCTGAACAACTCCTTGAAATGGTCAATACTGCTGATGCGTTTATTGCTTTACCAGGTGGACTCGAAACATTTGAAGAGATATTCACAGTGGCATCATGGGTGCATTTGAACATTCATCGGAAGCTCATTGGATTACTTAACATTGATCATTTTTTTTTTGTATTCTTGCGGAAGCCAAAAGACATGAGTTCGTCACAAAATCAGTACAAGATATTTTCCTGACTGCAACAAAGGCCGAGGAATTAATTAACCAAATCTTAGCCTTTGAACCAAAAATCGACCTCATTCTTTCCAAGTTGAACTGGTCAGATAGCGATCGTGGTAAGAAGTGTCAATTGGACATAGATCATAATCGGTAATTTTTTCCGTAGAATTTCAGTTAACCAGGTATGATCTTCTAAACTCTTCTTCTACTGTTTAAGACATTTGGGACAATGTCTCATTTAGGTTTGGGGGAGGGAATAGTTGATTAGTATTTTGTTTATTTTGTGTTATTTTTATTAGATTTTTATTCCAAATATTTTTGAAAAATACAAAAAAATTGAAAAATTTTACAAAAATTTAAAAAATATTTTGTGTTTTTATTTTTAACTTGATTAATCATGTGAAATTGGTGTGAGATAGCTGTGTAAGGAATTTCCACTTTTTCGAAACAAATTAATTTTTGTTTATTTCCTTTTGAATTATTTAATATGTGAATTCTCCATAAAACCGACTAAAATGGATCTCCATATGCTCAGTTGGCAGGTATTATCAATATGCATGGTAAAATATGGACATGAGCTGTAATTGAAAAGTTTGTAATATTCACTGCTGTAGTTTAATTGGAGGAAGCATCTATAAATGGCAATGGAGTAAAAAAAAAAAAAAAAATGTGAAAAAAAACGTATGAGATCCGAGTTATTAAGTCTGTAAGGGTGTTTTAGCACCTAGTGCCCTAAAACCAACTGGTTTGAGAGTCACTGGCCCAAAGCTCGCTATATGGATCGAAGATGTTGCAAAAAATATATATATCTGAAGTTTGAGTAATTAAGTCTGTAGGGGTGTCTTAACACATGGTGCCCTAAAGCCAACTGGTTTGGGAGCCACCGACCTAAAGCTCGCTACACAGACGTAAGATATTGTATATAAATTAAAAATTAAAAATCAAAAATCAAAGAAAAAATCAGGAAAAAAAATTATTCCATTGCTACAAAAAGGTGTGAATTCTAATAAAACTTTAGGACAAAAATATTACTCTCTTCTCAACTGCACTTATGACTATTGTGGGCAAAATGAGTTGATTAATATTTTGTTGGTTGTGTATATGAAGAATGGTAAAAATAATCGGAGAATTTACTTATTCAGTAATTCAGAAAGAAAGAAAACAATTACTAACTTGAAGTAGAAGTTTTACATGTTTAGTCACTAACTTCTTTATTCTATTTTCTTTTGTCTTTTTGTTTTGTGTGCATTAGTTTTACTATCTTTTTACTTTTATCAAACGTTTGTGGGTATCATTGCTGTAAACCCTCACGAGACTACAACTCGTCCACTAGGGACACCTAGGGGTTTAAAGGCTTGTTGCATACGCTAAATGCAATCGTGATCCCTACAAAAGTGGCTTAGCTTAATTTTATTTTAGAGATGTTTATGTTATTTTATTTTGTTGTTTCACTCGAGGACTAGCAAAATGTTAGGTTTGGTGGTGTGATGAGTGATAATTATATCACTATTTCCCACTCATTTAACCTAATATTTTGTATAGTTTCTCGAGTTTTATGAATATTTTGATGTGTTTTTGTTAATTTTGCAGATAAAAATAATATTAGGACTTAATGGAATCAACTCGGGGCTAAAACGATGAAATCCGGAGGAAAAAAGGTCAAAATTGAAAATTTATTGTACGTGTCACGAAGTGCAGTCCTAAATTCTAATTTTCTGCAAGTTTGATATTTTGGCCATAACTTTTTCATCTAATATCTGATTGAGCTTATTCAAGTCGTAGATTAAAGAAGGCTCAAAGATCTACAACTTTGAAGAATAAAATAATTTCGAATTCCGAATATTTCATGACCGAAATTAATGAATAATCTGAAATTATGTTATGTTTAATTACTAAAATCATTATCAAAAATATAAAACAAAATTGTCAAACTTCCACAAACAAGTGTTTTATTCCATGTTTGGTGCCATGTTTGGTGGAGTGTTTTGTGGAGTGTCTTATGGCATGTTTGGTGGAGTGTTTGGTGGAGGATTTTGTGGAGTGTTTGATGGAACAATTGGTGGAGCAATCGGTGGAGAAATTGGTGGAAGCATTTAGATTTTCCTATAAATACCAAGCCATTTCATTTGTAATTCTCATGCTTTCCTTAGGTTTTTGTAAGGAATTTAAGGATTGCATCTTGTGTTTTTATTTTTAGTAATTTAATTTATGCATTTTTATTTTCAGTAATAGCAGTAGTTTCTTTTTCTTCTCTTTTATTTTATGTTTAGTAGTTAGATTTCCACTGGGGGAAGGGTGAAGCTTTTATTATTTTAATTTATATTAATCTCCCTGAATTATAATATGGAAATTATAATTCAAACTAAAAGGTTTACCGCCTTAATGGCTGGTTTTATTTATTTGATATAATGTGACATCGCCTATATGGTCGGTCTTTAGGTGACAGATGATTACCGCCTATATCGCTGGTTTATAGACAAATAATGATACCGCCTTAATGGCTGGTTGGACTTAATTAAAATCTGACTTAATGAGGATACCGCCTATATGGCTGGTTGGTAATATCACTGATAAATTCTATATTATAGTAAGAGAGATTTCTAAATTAGAAATAGTAAAGGTGGATCCTCCAACCCCCAGCATTTTATTTTTATTATAGGGAAGTGATGACACACAATATCTACACACTTAATAATTGATTTTCTTTTTATGGGTAATTCTTTAGTTTGTTTATTGAGTCTTAAGCTTAATGCTTCTTGTTGCCTGATCACCAATAAGATTAATGTGGTAAACTTAAAATGAACTTGGAAAAGAGATTTTAGGTTTCAGCATTAGATTCAATAGCTCTCGATCTTCCTTGAGGATATATAACCCTTTAATAGATTTCCTTACAGGATAGGAATATACCTGTCGGGCGGGGGTAGCCATAATTGGAACTTGAACTTAATGAATTCAGGTAACTTGATTAACATAGGAATATGATTAATTGGATTATTTTGGGTATTTGCATCTGACCATCGGAAGAGGTTTTTGCATATCTTCGTGTTCCAGGTTAGCAAACTGATTTATTACACATGGATAAGGGTATCAATTCATCATTAGAATAATATTGTGTGGAGTCATAACTCTAGATGTTTGTGTCTTTTATTTATTTTTCTTAGTATTTTATTTTGTTTATTTTATTTAAGCAAATCCACATTCAACCAACCAAAATCAATCATTCCCTTCTCCCTATAATTAGATACCTGTAAATAAATAGTATCAACAATTAATAACAACAATAGGAATTAAGTTCTCGTGGGATCGATATTTTTATACTACTTGAACGATACGTGCACTTGCGTTATACGCGTGTGATTACGCCGGTCAACAATTTTTAATTTATAGGCTTCAAGCTCATTCCCATCGATGACTTCTCAACTTGCTCTCTAGGTAAACCTTTAGTAACTGGATCCTCTAGGTTTTCCTTTGATTTGACATAATCTATCGAAATTATACCACTTGAGAGATGTTGTTGTATGGTATTATGTATGCGACGTATGTGTAGAGACTTACCATTATAGATTATAATTTGGGCTCCCTCAATAGCTGATTGACTATCGTAATGTATGCTCATTGCTGGCACTGGTTTTGGCCAATTTGGAATATCCTCTAGGAAATTTTCAAGTCATTCCGCTTCTTCCACTTTTTTGTATAATGCTATGAAATCTGATTACATAGTAGACCGGGCAATACACGTTTTCCTCGAGGATTTTCATAACACGGTTGCACCACCAAATGTGAAAATAAATCCACTCGTAGATTTGGAATCCATTGTATCAGATATCCAGTTAGCATCGCTGTATCCCTCTAGAATAGCAGGATATCTCGTATAATGCAAATAATATTTTGAAGTTTCTCTCAGATACCTCAAAACTCTTATTATGGTTTTCTAGTGGTTATGTCATGGATTACTTGTATATCTGCTAAGCATGTTCACAGCTTGAGCGATATCAGGTCGTGTGCAATTTGTGAGATACATCAGACTTTCGATGATTCTTGAATACTCTAACTGTGACATGCTTGAGCCAATATTCTTTGATAAATGAAGAGTTAGGTCCATATAAGTTCTAGCCACATTTAGATCTCTCTTATTATATTGCTCAAGTATCTTCTCAACATAATGAGTCTGAGATAATATATATTCATCTGATGTTTTGGAAATCTTAATTCCTAAGATCACATCAACTACTCTTAAATCTTTCATATCAAATTTGTTGGTCAATATTTTCTTGGTAGACCGAATCATCTCATGATTACTACCAATTATCAGCATATCGTCTACATAGAAATGTTAGACAATTATGACCCATAACATCACTATTTATAAAGAACATTGTGTTTTGTACAAATTGTCTATGTGACAAAAGGAAATTGTTATTTTATCATTATTGTAATTAGATTACTTGGATATATATAATGATAAAAGTTCATATGGTTAAATCAGATTAATAAGATATGAGACAGTATTAATCCACGAACAGTTGATGAGTGGTAAATGTATCACTATTCCCACTCATTTAACTTAATATTTTATATAGTTTCTTGATTTTTGTGAATATTTTGATGTGTTTGTGTTATTTTGTAGATAAATAAAGTTTCAGGACATTCTGGAGGTGATTTGGAGCAAAACTGTGAAAATTGGCAAAAAGGGTATTTTGGTAATTTTGGCACGTCGCGACACCAAAACCCTTGGCGTCCCGACCTCTAACGTGCGCCGGGGCTTGCTAACGTGCACCAGGTCAACAAGTCAGAGTTTGAGAAGTTTGACTTGCTAACGTGCGTCGTGCCACATGTCATCATCACAAGCGATCCGCTAACGTGCGTCGCGTGCCACGTGTCAAAAATTCAACGAGCCGACATCAGCTAGCCGCCTTGCCACATGTCACCTTATTGCTTCAGCCGCCCTGCCACGTGTCAGATAAGAAGCCGAGCAACGAATCAGAGGCTGACACGTCAGCGCGTCGCGACGTGCTCAAAGCTTGCGCGGCGCAACTCGCGGGTCTTACTCGGGCCTCTAAATTCGGCTCGAATTTTCAGTTTCAAATGTGCATTTTTCTTGAAATCCTCTGATGTAAATATGGAGTTTTCTTCTTAGTTTCTTTTGATTTCAGTTTTGTAATTAATTTTAATTACGTTCTGAAATAATAATAGTAATTCTATTTTTTAATAGTAATTTATTTTTACTTTTATCGTTTTACTATACGGAGGTAACTTTTCCCTGCTAGGGTAAAAAGGTAATTCTTTTACTATTGCTATTTAGATTAATCTCCCTTAAATATAATATATAAACTATTTAAAACCTGACTTAATGATGATACCGCCAGATTGGTCGATTGGTAATTAAATTTTCTTTCCACCTTTATGGCTGGTTTATTTTTGTTCCGCCTTTATGGCTGATTTATTTTTGTTCCGCCTTTATGGATGGTTTATTAACAAATATTACCGCCTTAATGGCTGGTTGAACTTAATTTGACTTAATCAGGTTACCGCCTATATGGCTGGTTGGTAAAATTTCACAAGTATATATATATATATTATATTATGTGAGATATCTAAATAGTAAATAGTAGAAGTTAATTCCTTTTACCTTAGCATTTTATTTATTTTTCCGCATTTACTTTTTAGTAATTTTTATGTCTTTTTTACTTGTCCTAACTATGTGTTGTAACTAAGTTAGTTTTCTAGGGGTGTGATAAAATCTAATATCACTGGTTTATAAGAGGTTATTTTGTAGTTTAGATAATTTAAAGGTTTACTTATTAAGTCTTAAACTTAATGCTTCTTGTTATTTGATCACCAATAAGATTGATGTGGTAAATCTAAAATGAACTAGACATAGGGATTTTAGGTTTCAGCCTTAGACTTAATAGCCCACGATCTTCCTTGAGAATAGATAATCCTTTAATAGATTTCCTTACATGATAGGAATATACATGTCGGGCGAAGGTAGCCATAATTAGAACTTAAACTTAATGAATCCAGGTAATTTGGTTGACATAGACATATGATTCAATTGAGTTAAACTGGGTATTTGCGTCTGACCATCGACAGAGGCTTTCGCATAATTCGTGTTCCAGGTTAGTAAACTGATTTATTACACAAACATAAATTAATCACTTCATCTTTTAAAGATATTAGAAAGATTCACAACCCTAGATCTTTGAGTCTTTTATTTTCCTTAGTATTTTCTTTTGTCTTTTTATTTATTTATTTATTTATTTAGCAAATCTACAAATCAAATCATTCAAGCAATCAATTCACTTCTCCCTCAATTAGGTATTTGTAAATAAATAGTATCAACAATTAATAACAACATAAGGAATTAAGTCCTCGTGGGATCGATATTTTTATACTACTTGAACGATATGTGCGCTTGGGTTATACGTGTGTGTTTACGCCGGTCAACAGTTTAATCATTAAATATCTCTAGTGGAAGTATTATTGAAACTGGACATTAATAATGCAGAATAGGCTAGTATTACACTTGTGCGCGTTATGGAAGCTTAACGACATAATTCTCATATATTTAGGTATTGGATACTTTTTTTTTTTTTTTTGAAATCGTTGGAAACCCCGCCACCAAACCACCCATTCTGGGCCGCGGCGCAGGTAAAACCCCCGGCTGCCCCAGGCTCTTACAAGAAGTTGCACCCCCTGGATTCGAACCCAGAACCTCAATGTGAGATTCTGGACCCTTCACCACCAAGCCACACCCCTTGGGGGCTAGGTATTGGATACTTACGCAAGTGTAATAAGAGGTTCTATTAACCGTTGGACCGGGAACAGTTTGCTCTAGATAGACCCACTCGGAGTCCCATTAGTAGTATGACTATATGTCTATGGGAATCCGAATCATGGTAGGTATATGTGATCATTAACCAGAGACTTACGTCGCTATTACTTGCGACAATCAGTATACTTTAGTATTGGTCTTCTGGAGATTTAACAGATTCTGTATACGCCTCTATTGGGTTTACTGAGAATCGTAGTGTATTGGATGTGATGTCAGATGAAAGTATCACTTCAGTCATATGAAGATGATGATCACACAAGATACAAAATTAGTACTCTAAAAGCTGCAGCTATCAGGATAGTATGACCAGGCCATGGCTTCCCGATTACAGAGATTAGTTACTCGGGATCCGATATATGCTTCGTACGGGGCAGACACAGAGCCAGCCCTAAGCCTAGCATGTGACATCCGATACTGGATCGAATTACATAATATTAGTATTACTACGTCTGATACATATGAAATTCTTCGGTGAATATTTCTGGAGAATTGGGTAGGCACGATGCTTTACTAGAAGCCAATCATGTCTTGTAAATCGGTGAGAACATGGTACGGGGTACGCAAGTGTTCAGATAGTCTGATAACCGTATTTATTGCTAACATATCCAGGAATCTCTTGGGTCGCTTCCCAAAGATTTACCAATGATATTTGACTCAAATAGAATTAATCTGGGATTAATTATGAGAGAGAAAATTAATCAGGGATTAATTGCGGCAATAATTAATTTGGGATTAACTTCGTATAGAAGAGAGAAAGCGATTAATTTATAATTTATCGATAAAATAAATTAATAGTTAAATTGGATTTTTCTATTTAATTTATTTATTTGTGGCTAAAATAATATATCAGATATATTAATTGAAATCAGATTTCAATACGAAATTAAAATTGGATTTTAATTCGGGCAAACGAATTAATTTAGAATTAATTCGAAAACGACTATCGTAATAATTTTGCGATGCATAATTATTTAATTAAATTAGATTTAATTGTAGCGCGACGGAAAATTATTTTAATCGAAATTAAACGAACCCGATATAATTGCATGTGACTTAGTTGTGTGTTGAGGAAGCCAACTCAAAATTTGAATTTAAATATGGTGGGACCACGTGACTTATATCTAGGGGTGTTCACGGGTCGGGTCGGGTCGGGTTTTTTGGAATTTTTTTGACCCGAACGGGTCGGGTCATTCGGGTCGTCTGACCCGAAACCCGAAATTTGAGGAGGTGACCCGCGCGGGTCGGGTCACCTCGGATCGGGTCAAAAATTTACGGGTCGGGTCAGGTCAACAAAATATATAGTAAATATAATATATGTTTTTTTATTGAGCAAAAATATTCAACATTGCTTGCAGCATTGATGGTTAAGGCATTAACAAGTTTCAAAGAAAGCCCAAGTTCGAATCTCAGCAACAAATTGAGATTTTTTGAAAAATTAATTTACAAAAAATTGCAAGCTTCCCCAATCGAACTTGCAACCTTCTTCTTCTTAACCATGTAAATGTTACAATTTGAGCTGCAGCCTTTGGTGTTAAAGCTATACTACTAAAATATATATATTATAATAAAATATCATTACATCGGGTCGGGTCGGGTCGGGTCAAACCCGAGTTTACTGAACTAAACCCGTGACCCGATCCGAAATTTCTGGTCGGGTCGGGTCAGACCCGGAATTAATTTTTTAAATTGAGAAACCCGACCGGATCGGGTCGGGTTGCTGCGTGTCGGGTCGGGTCGCGAGTTGACCCGACCCTATGAACACCCCTACTTATATCAAAGGTCAAAAATTGATGGAAGTAGTTGGCTTAATTAATTAACTCATTTAACACACTCAACTACAACACAACACACTCTCTTCTTCTCTCTTGGATTGCCGAATCCTTCTCTCTTTGGAGGAAAAATTTTACTTCAAAATTTTCTTCAAAGCTAGTATTTGGAGGAGTCAAATGAGGTGATAGAGAAATTCACACAAGACATAAACAACACAAAATAACAAGCTTGGAGCTTCATCCAAAGAGGAATTTTTGAAATTTATCCATATAAATGTATGTGATTCTGCCACTTTACTTCAAAAATTTCACATATATAATCATGTGTAGGATCTTGTGGCATGTCTTAAAGACTAACAAGAGACATATAATGACATATCCTTTTTGAGTTGATTTGGTATATATACACTTATCACACTCATTGATTTTGAACCCACTTGACAATATCTATTTGTCAAATTTTTTATAACATTGTTTAAGTTCTTGTTTTAATCCATATATGGATTTTACAAGTTTGCACACATTTTGTTCTTGTCCAGGAACATTGAAACCTTCTAGTTGTTCTATGTAAATCTTTTCATCTAATTCACCATTTAAGAATGTCATCTTCACATCCATTTGATGTATTTCAAGACCAAATATAGCTACTATGACTATGCACATTTTTATTGACGTGATACGAGTCACTGGTAAATAAGTATCAAAGTAGTCAAGACCTTCTTTTTTGTCTATAACCTTTTATGAAAAGTCTAGCCTTGCACTTATCTATTGATCCATCTGGTTTCATCTTCCGTTTGAAAATCCATTTGTAGCCCAATGGCTTACAACCTGGAGGAAGATAAACCAACTCTCAAGTATGATTTTGTAGGATGTAATCAATCTCACTATTGATAGCCTCTTTCCATAAAGGTGTCTCTGACGAAGACATTGCGTCTTTATAGCTTTGAGGCTCATTTTCTAACAAGTATGTCAGAAAATCAAGTCCAAATGACTTGGACGTTCTAGCTCTTTTGCCAGGTCTATGTTCATTTTCCTCAATATTTTCATGTTGTCTGATTCTTGGTTAACTTGATCATTACCTTTAACAATATCAATAGTTCTTTTGAGAGACTTTGTTCTTTGTCTTTCCTTACTAGTAAATGTCTCCTTAATGAATGTCGCATTCATTGACTCAATTATAATATTTGGATTGATGTCAGAAATTTCAGACTTATGTACCAAGAATAGATATGCACTACTGTTGTTAGCATATCCAATGAATATACAATCAGCAGTCTTAGGTCATATTCTAACCTTCTTAGGTTTATAAACCATCATCTTGGCGAGACACCCCCACTCTTTCATATATTTGTAGGAATATACGTGATCTTTCCATAAATCATATGGTGTCTTTTCCAATCTTCTGTGAGGTAGCTTGTTCAGAACGTAGTTGGCGGAAAACAAGACTTTCCCCCACAAGTTCTGGGGTAAACTAGAGCTTGTCAACATAGCATTCATAATTTCCTTCAACATTCGGTTTTTGCGTTCAACAATCTCGTTTTGTTGAGACGAATAAAGAGCAGTAGTTTCGTGAATAATTCCACGATTGGAATAATATTCACCAAATGGTAACAAATATTCACCTTCTCTATCACTTCTGATTCTTTTGATTTTCTTGCCAAGTTGATTTTCAACTTCATTCTTATAGTGTATAAAGCTCTCAATAGCTTCATCTTTGCTCCTCAGCAAATACACATAATAGAACCTTGTGCTATCATCGATAAAAGTGACAAAGTATTTTTTACCGCCTCTTGTTTGCACAACATTCATATCACGCACATCGGAGTGTACAAGTTCCAAGAGTTCAGAGCTTCGTTCTACAGAATGAAAAGATGCTCTGTTCATTTCTGCTTCAACACATGCCTCACATTTATGTTGGTTATCAATTATAAATTTAGGTATAAGGTCCATGTTAATTAATATACACATTGTATCTTAATTAACATGTCCTAACCTCTCATGCAATGTATTTTGTGACTCAATAATATAAGCGAAAGATGTAGCTTTATCATTAGCACTGTGTCGATTGACAGTCATTACATTGAACTTGAAAAGACCCTCAGTGAGGTATCATTTTCCTACATAGACATCATTCTTGGTCAGTACAAACTTATCAGAAACAAATACAAGCTTGAAACTATTCTTGTTAAGGAGTGAACTCGAAACCAAATTTTTCCGAAATATCGGGAACATGCAAAATATTCTTCAATGTAAGCTCTTTCCCAAATGTCATCTTCAGAACCATTGTGTCTTGTCCAACCACTCTAGAGATAGAAAAATTTCTCATTATCAGATGATCGCCACCATCGACCTTTTGATACGAGGAAAACATCTTGCAATTAGCACAGATATGACGAGTAGTCATAATATATACCCATCATTCTCTCAGATTCCCAACCAAGTCGGCTTATGTTACAACTGCTGAGAGGTTCATCTCTGAGATCTCATTAGTTAGCTGCTCATCCTCAGTGACATGAGCCTCATTTTTCTTTTTCTTGCCTTTGTCCTGAGACTTCTTATTTTTACAGTCCTTTGTCATGTGATCGCTTTTTCCACAGATATAGTACTTCCCCTTGAACTTCTTGTTTGTTTGGGAAGAATCAGACTTTCCATCCTCGACGATGTTGGCTTTAGACTCCATAGTCTTGTATCTAGCCTTCTCAAACTTCTTGTTGTCATTTTTGATCCTCAATCGAACTCCAAGGTCTTCAAGACCCATCTGTTTCTTTTTGTGTTTCAGATAGCTCCTTAAGTCCTTCCATGATGGAGGCAACTTTTCAATTATTGTGGCAACTAGAAACGTGTCACAGAGTTTCATTCCCTCATCCAATATTTCATGAATGATTAACTAAAGTTCACCTAACTGAGACATCATTGTCTTTGAATGTACCATTTTGTAATCCAGGAACCTACCCACGATAAATTTTTTCTATCCGGCATCCTCAGTTCCCAATTCATACAGTAATGAATATAAGCGCAATTGAAATTTCTGGGGAGTTATACATTTGTGTATTGATAAGACCATTCACTATTTCTTGAAGCTCGATCTCGCCCCCGGATGAACCATATAGCCAAGAGAAACCATGAACCATAATAGAAGAGCTTGCCCCACCCATGAAAACCCATTCCATGTGGAACAAGATTATTAGTTAATGAGATTTGGACTGACACAGATATTCAAATCGGTATAAGTCCCATAGGTTTGATCTTATAGAATCTGATCCATTTTCTCATTGAGCGAAGGGTACGACCATAGGTTTGATCCTATAGAATCTGATCCATTTTCTCATTGAGTGAATGTTACGAAATAGATCAGATTGATTTTTCGATCAAAAGTACTATCTCGAGAGATTCCCAGAGAATCTTCGCAGAAGTCATGCATTGGTACACATTATAAAAGGTATTGTCAAGTCCTCCCAAGATGTAATTCTTGCACAAGAAGTCGCCTGACGACCATGTCTCTTCTCGCAGTTGCTTGGTTGTTTCTGTTTCTCCCTCTAAAAGACTTGAAGGATATTTGAGATACTTAGCCAACTGCTATACCAACCTTTTGCTCTACCTTCGTTTAAATTTTGCTCCACCAAACTTTTATGGTTTCTCGCTGTGAGTGTCTGGTACTGTGATTTTCCACTAGCCATGTGTAACTGGAAAACCAACAGTAATCAATAAGTCTACAAAAGACAAATTACACAACGATCATACGTATGATCTTGTTTAAGTGATATACTAAGAATCTACTTGCTGTTATATTGGAAAGTAGTACTAAATAACACAAGTCCTTGAATTTACGACTAAGGTTTCTTATGATAAATGAATAAAGGAAAATTTCCAGAGGACGAGGGGGGTCCGGAGTAATCACTTAAATCTCTGCCCATTTGGGCTCTTATTGTCTTGTTGACAGAATATCATTTAAACACTCTCTCAATATAATATCTTAGACATTCAAACTTAGTATTACACTTCATTCTATAACACAATAATAAATATGTGTAAATTGATATGTATATATGTATAAGTCAATCAAGCTTGGACGAAATTACTTGTGTAAAATTACACTTTTAATTCTATGCCAAGTATGCAATATACAATTAATTTTCAACTTTATCACTATGTGTATGCTTGTGATAATTGAACACCCTAATATTAACTTAAACCTATACTATCAAGTTTATAATAATACAGTATATGATTTTACTAATTTAACATTATTACATATATGCCATACATGTATATCATATGGTAATATAAATTAATCTAAGTTTATGTTATTATTTTTGAATCTAAAATAATTCAAGGATTAATTTCGTTAGTGTCATGTTCGTTAATTCGTTCGAACAAAACTTTCCAGTGAGTTCACGTTCGTGTAGCATTCGTAAACGTCTTCGAACGAAGTTTTCCAGAGAGTTCATGTTCATGTTGCGTTTGTAAACGCGTTCGAACGAAGTTTTCTAGAGAGTTCCCGTTCGTAAACGCGTTCAAATGTTCTTTAGCAGAGTACTAACGTTCAAGTTGCGTTTGAAGATGCGTTCGAACGAAACTGCGATACATAATTTTTGCATACACGTTTGTTGGGCATTCGAACGCCCATATGTATTTTTCATGCATAACACATTTTCCAAGCATAAAACTATTTAAAACATGTAAAATTTGATTTAACAACACTTTAAAAGTAATAAGTCCTTAAGATTGTTTTAATTTTATGTGTCATTAACCGATTTTAACATGCAAACTAATTTTAATCATTCCAAAACAAAGCACAACAATTGATACAAAGAAAACCTGGAAAATGTAGAAGATGATGAAGAAACTGAAATCCAAGTCGAGTTGTTTCTGTCCTTAAGAACTTATTAGCCCCCATCAGTGCTCTACGGATGGTTTTATGGCTAAAGTTCTCTGATGATCACTTGGATGCTTTTTGTAGAAGGGGCACTCATTTCACAAGAACTTGAACAAAGACAAATGGTGGGAGTTCTCTTGACTATGAAACTCAAGATCTCCTAATATGCAAGACTTGTAAGAGAATGTATATGAAAATTCAGTGAATAGAAATGAGAATTCAATGCTTTATTTATAGACATAAAAGGTTACCATTGAAAATGTACCATTATATCAAATAAGACAATTCCTAAAGGTAATGTTCTATCCCCCTAAAGGACATACCTTTCCTTTCATTTCATATATAAACTCTTATATTCATATTTTTTATCCTGAGTATTCTTATTTTATAAAATACAGGCGTCTGTTAAAAAAATACAAACTTTGATATATTAAAAAGATAAATATATATATATATATAACTTTCAATATTATTTTTTTATCTGTTACCGAGATTATATTTTATAAAATACGATCCTGTAGATGAGAATCCATCATAGAGCAATGAGTATACTCTCGCATGGTATTCTTTTACAGTTTTACCCCCGATGCATCAAACCACTTAATGGGCTAATTACTGCTTGAATACATACTGTGGCATAAAATATGTTTTTATAAATTAATGAGAAACTTATTTGATTAATAAAATAATTTTGATTAATCTAAATCCACAGCTTAGCAAAGATAAACCTGTGTTGTACCTGATCATTCCCTCTGAATTAAATTAAGCTAGTATTAAAAATATTATTACTCTAAATAAATAAATTAAATTGAAGTAAAGAAGAAGGAAAGCTTCTGAAATAGGAAAAAGCTGTTGAAATTATAAAACAAACCTACTTCTTGATCTCATTATCTCTGTAACTGATGCTTTGAAGGGGCCTTCATTGCTGAGAAATTTTCTCTGCACTCAAGGTTAGGGTTTTGTAATTATGTTCTTAGATTAATCAGTTAATATTTGTGACCGTTTTTTTCTTGGTTTTCTTTTTAATTAGCTGTCCTTTTGCTGTTTAACTGTTAATTTTTTTTTTTTTTTTTTAATTATTGAGGATATATTTAATGTTTGTTGTGATCAATTTTGAATAAAAGTGTGTGTATATATTACTGAAAATTGAAATTGGAGTTAACTTCACATGGAAGATTTTTTTCCCCTTTTAATTTTGCATTTGTACCATCTGGGTTATATGAGAAAGAGTTCGTTTTTTTCTTCCTGATTTTTTTTCTTGGTTTTCTTTTTAATTAGCTGTCCTTTTGCTGTTTAACTGTTAATTTTTTTTTTTTTTTTTTTTTTTTTAAATTATTGAGGATATATTTAATGTTTGTTGTGATCAATTTTGAGAAAGAGTTAATGGTGATGATTTTTAAATTTTTGTTTCTAAAAATCAATCAAATCCTTCTTATATGTTTGATTTTTTGCTTTAAGGTTTTTGATCAAGGCAGGACTGTTGATTGAAGTGGTGATTTAATAGTTATGAGTTCATTATTAATAGGACAACCGAAAACCAATTATCTTCAGAAAGTCTGCTTCTTGTTTTTTTTTTTTTTTTTTTTCTGATGAAGTTTTAGTTGGTTATTTACTCCTATATGTTTTCTGCTTTGGCGCTGAGATTGACCAGTGTCATAGTTTTAAACATGTCTATAAGGGTAGGAGTGTCTCCTTGTATATACCAATAAATTCTTCTTCTGGGTCATGTGGAAGTGTTGGACAGGCACCTACGATGGTCATTAATTTAAGTTGCAAAAAGTTTAGTAACACATCAATACGGAATAATGTAACTAGGATGGTGGCCATATTTTTTTAAATCGGTTTCATTATTTGCTTTGCCAGGTCTACTGGTTTGATATACTATCAACTAGAGAACCCAAAGTTGCTGTTGCAATACAGTTGCATTCTTCATTCTGGTATCCTCTATATTCCAGAAACCTAATAATTTATCTGTTTATTATGTATTAACATGCTAACACATCATAGGATAATTATCCTAATGCATTTTTATTTTATTAAATCATTGGATATCTCATAATATTCTATGCTTGGATTTGGGAGTTTTGATCAGGAAAGAAAGTAATTAACTGAAGAAGGATTGGAAAGTATTGTTCATAACTTAAGGGTCTTGTTTCCACTTTCCAGCTTTATGTTTGCCTAAATAGTAGTAATCTTTTAATGCAGCTGACCGCCACCTAGCATAAATTGCATAATTGTTGAAAAACTATCAAAAAGTAAGGCTTCATTCTGGCTAGTTGTGGATACAATAGCGTGATAGTTGTGGTACTTATAGATCCTTGTTTGTGATGTATAAAATTAATAACCTTCAACTCTGTGTGTTCTTCTGTGAATGGAGGTCAGTATTCGCTGGTGGAATATATTCTTAGGATCAAGGCTTATAATGGATTCTTTATGTGTTTACTTTAGTAAATTTTATTTATTGAACCCCTTTTTGTGCAATTGTGCTCAGTATGCAGCTATCAATGTGGTACAAAATTTTAAATTAAATTTGTGCTTTCATTTTATGTTTGTTAAATTACATTTATATTTATGGTTGCAGTCCGTAGACAAATTTTATGTAGGGATTTCTGCCCGCTAGGCTAGAGTATACAGTATTTTTATTTTTTTATCAGATATAATAATATCTGAAGTCAGTAACCGGATATCTTCATTCTTTCTTATTCGCTCATTGATTCATCTGTATATATATGCCAAACAGGACATTACATGGCCAGTTCTGATAGCATAAATGAGCCTGATTGGATAAAGAAATTAAAATCAGGGGGAGCAGTGCCATATCTTGAACCAGATAACTGTCCAAATGGTTGGGCATCCCCACCTGGGGACAGATTTATGGTAAGAGGTCCAGATTATTTGTCAACCAAGGTTAAAATCCCTGCTGGTGAGTATATTCTAAAGCCTCTCGGGTTTGATTGGATTAAAAGTTCTACGAAGATTGGGGAGGTTTTAAACGATCGGAATAACCGTGTTAGGAAGGCTATTGAGGAAGAGTTTCCAGCAGGCGATAAGCCATTTGTTTGGGCTTTCAATCTACAAGTCCCTAGTAAAGAAAATTATAGTGCCATTGCTTACTTTGTGTCCACAAAACCAATCCCAGAGGGATCTCTGATTGACCAGTTCTTGAAAGGAGATGATGCTTTTAGGATTTCAAGGCTTAAACTGATTGCCAACATTGTTCAAGGTCCTTGGATAGTGAAAAAAGCAGTTGGGGAGCAGGCCATATGTGTAATTGGGCGTGCTCTTTCATGCAAGTACTGTGTGGGTGAGAATTTCGTAGAAGTAGATATGGATATTGGTTCTTCCATGGTGGCTAAAGCAATAGTTCATCTAGCATTCGGTTATATTACTACATTGACTGTTGACCTGGCTTTTCTACTTGAGAGCCAAACTGAGTCAGAGCTTCCAGAACAAATATTGGGAGCTTTCAGATTTTCTGAACTAAACCCTGCTTCAGCTTGGTCGATCGAACCAGGAACACGTGGAAGCACTAGTAGTTTGCAGTCCTCTCTGCCAACACGGTTCTGGAAGTCTATTGGCCAGGGGTTTTCTCAGTTTCTTCAACCGGGTGCACAAGAAAGTGGTCCTGACTCAGCTCATGTTAATGGATCAGTTAATCACGAATACCATGATGAAGGCTCTAGAAAATGGTAAGTGTTGTATTTTGTGATCACTATTTATATTTTTTATATTTTATTTATTTATTAATTTTTGAAGTATATTATAATTTGATTACCCATAGGTTGGTATTTTGGCCTGGGATGAAAGTGAGATAGAAAAGAAACGTTTTCTAAAGACGTTAACCTTATTTCTGTTTGTAACTACAACCTAAATATTATAGTTTTAGTAACAAATTCATTAAACGTTTGAAATCGAGTTCATTTTTCATGGAAAATCACTTTCCTGCTAATAGACTGGTGGTTTTATTTTACTCTTAGTATATTTGTTTAATAGTATATTACTTGTCCACATGAATGACGATGCATCACCACTTCGGATACATCCTTCATCTTACATATGTAGCTGAGGAAAATCAAGATTCTCACAAACAAAAATCATGTAACCCATAGGCCTTCCTGTTTACATTTACTGGATCAGCAAATCATTGCACTTGGCTGGTTATTTCTTCATTTAATTGATATTTGTATTTACGTAATCATTGCAATAATTGCAGATTGGTCAGGCATTCTGACATCAATGTGTGTTGACACCAAGGATTGTTGTAGTTGTTTCTGATTTCCCATGGAAGAGCATTGATTTAATGCTTGCAGCATCCCCTATTTGATTCATATCATTGCTAACTTGTAATTGATTGCACTCTATATAGGGTATATTGTAAGGGCAGTCGTATTATTGATCCCCTATACTTGATAAAACATCATATTTTAGTTGTATGTAGTATTAGACTTGGATACTTTCATCCTGTTTATTCTTCATGTACATATGCATTACCGGTTAAAAATTGTCGGCTGTTGAATCCTCCATCATTAACATTTTATGTTCTCTTCTCTAGATATACAATCAAACTACCAGAGCTTTCTGGGTTCTTACTATTTTTTTGTTCATTTGTTATTTTTCGTCCAACTGCGAATTTTTCTGGTTCATACTTGGTAAATGTATGGTGCTCCCTCAATGTTGGCATGATTGTTTAAATTTGAATTGGTCGCTGGTGGAGATTTAATTAAGATTCTGTATAGCCCTGAAGAATTGTCTGGCGAAATTTTCTGGATGTTTCAAAGGTTCTTATTCAGTCTGAAATTCTTACTGCATGTATTGGGGCCATCTACATTATAGAAATATGGGTTTGATGAATTGACGCTTGAAATTTAAAATTTAATGTTATAAAATTTGAGGTTTATTTTTTCAATAGAAGTTTCCGGATTGATGTTACTTAAAAGGTTACATTAGCAAAACGCAGCGCATATACTCGGCCTATCTTCTTTGTTGAGACAACTTTAGGTCTTTTAAGTAGTACAGCTGTTGTTGTAATATTACAGCAATTGTTCTATGTGGTGAATTGTTTTTTATTTTTTTTTTTTTTTTTAATGAAAATGCATTGTAATGAACGATACAATTACAAGATTGAGATTCAGTTCTCTCTAATTGGTAGAAAAGTAAATTCACATCTAAAATTTACTATGGTTCAAGAAGAATTACGAAAATGATTTGATCATCCCACCTATCCCACCTCAATGTAATATTGGTGAATATAAATTCTTAACTGGAAGTGGAATAATATATTACATAAGATTAACATATCTAATACAAGAAAAATTGATAAATCAATTAACTTATATAGATATTTGGAAGAACCTGCATTTGTTGGAAGAACCTGCATTTGTTCTCACAATCTTTACATCCAATAGTAGATCTATCAATTTGACCCATAGATCTTCTATAAACCTATGAAAAGAATTATTATTCCTGCAAAAACACTAACACTTGGATCCAAAACAAAATTAAAACCCAACAAAAAACCAAAGGAAACAAGGCCTTCGGGTGAGCTGATGGGAGAAAGAAGATCTCCTTTTTCGGTGAGTCCTGGGCTGAGAAAGTAGTTGGAAAGGAAAAATTGGGAAGAAAAAAAGAGTGAGAAAGGAAACAGAGTAGCAACAGAAAAGAAAAAAATGAGGAAGGGCGAGAGGAAAAGATAGAAGGACTGAGAAGAAAAAAGATGATAGGGTAGAAACAAAGATGGGGAAAAATGAGTTGTGTGAAAATATCAAAGAAAAGAAAAGAAACGAAACTCTGTCGCCGATCACAAGATCTCTGGCGACAGGGTTTCGATATATATTGATATATCTTTAGGTTTTTTGGAAATCCCGCTATCAAATCACTATTTTCGGATTTAAGTATAAAAAGCGTACTTCATGAATTCGAACCCAGAACCTATGAAGTCCTGAATCCTATACCATCATGTTTCATATTGTGAAATGTTACAACTTTGGTGCTTGTAAAATGGAATTACCAAGCAACCAAACTAAAATAAACTAAAGTCCATCAATTCAGAATTTGCCCTGGTTCAGTTTCCATCAGATGCATGAAACTCTCCTGAAATTTGCCATAAGTAAAGGACCTCCAAACATAGACAATAAGCTGTTGAAGATTGAATCATAACAATGTAATACTTTTCAATTCCCACTCATTTTTTTTTTTTTAAATTCTTTTAAAGCTAAGCTTGTTGTAATCATAACAATGCAACTATCAAAGCTTAAACAATCATGAGAACAACTTGTTTTAGAAAGTTTCGTTCTTAAAGTATCCACTAGATAGTACGGGAAAATTATTTTGAAAAATGAGGAAATTTAGGGCATGTTCGGTGTCCATTTTGAAGACCCATTTCCATTTTCCTTTTTTGAATTTAAGCCTAAACCATGTTCGGTGGGCCAAATCATAAAACAAATCCAAAAAAATATAAAAAAACAGCCATAGAGAGAGAACAACTTTCATACGTTTTCCACTTTTCAAGAATTGAATTGTAAAATAAATTTTAAAATTTATTTGGAGGTCTCGCGATTGGTCTCATACAGTCTCTTAGATGAAACAGTATTGAGTATTGTAGGAGTTCGTTATGTCACTTGATTGTTCGGATCTCTTTTGCAGGTGTTATTTACTTTATTTGGAGAGAGAGAAATGCTAGACTTCATGATGAGCCTCCTTGGCCCCCTAGTATACTTCATAGGGATATTATTTTTAGTGTGCAAACTCGTATTAATTTATTAAAGTACGTGAAATATCTTATGAAAATAAATGGTTTCATTCTTATTGCATTTGTCCGATGACATTTTCTAAGATTCCTTTGTTTGTTTTGCTGTTTGCCAGTTTGACTCGATTAGTTTAGCTTGAATGGTGTGTTCTCCTTAACTTGCTCTCTCTGGGATAGTCCATGTACTTTTGTTGTGGTTTTCTTTGATTAATCTACTTATCTTATAAAAAAAAAAAAAACCTAAATCCATGAAATGTCATTTAACATCTCATTTAATTTTTGGGTTCAACTAACATTTCTCTCATCCCCATTACAGGGAATCATGCAACCATTACAGGGTGGTACCAAGCCTCCATTCAGGTAATTATTCTTTCTAAGTTTTGATTTTTGTACTTTGTTCAATAACAATGGAGATAGTTATATAGATATGAGTTTTAGAAAATTATGATTATAGTTCAATAGATTCTGTATGTGAATTGATATTGAATCATGTACTGATATTCAACATGATTTTTTTTTTTGTTTGATTTTTTTCATTGGAAAAGTGGCAGCCTTTACTCATATTCTACATGATTTGTTTGTTGTATTCACGTTTTTATAGCAAGATATGGATGCACAAGATGTTAATGTTGATGTTTGATGACCAGTTGAAATACATATATTTCCCGACTCTCTATCTTAATATTTTGGGTGTAAATCGAGTTTTATGAGCGAATTGATGTGCTTTGTGTGTGTTTTGTAGGTCAAAATAATATCATGACTCAGATTCAACGAGGGATGAAAATGATAAAATACGTAGAAAATCAGGATACTTTCCAGAGTCAAAATGTGCGTCTCGACCAAAAAATAAACAGAATGTAAATTGTAAATTTGCATTTGAGATAAATTGGCACGTCGCGACACCCATGCATGAGCGTCACGACGCACGCTCAGTTGAGGGAAAGAAGTCGCGACACATTTCGCCCGTCGCAACATGGGAAATTCATCCTTAGTTTGCTTTGTATCCGATTTTTAGTAGGAAACACCTCATGTACCTCCTATATAAGTATAAGTTCGTGCCAAAATTTAGAATCATAGAAGAATGCCTAGAGTAAAGAAAGAAAGAGTGCATCAACCGAAGTTGGGGTTTGAAGATGAAAACTACAAACGAGAGTTTTTTTCTTCAATTTTCTCTCTAACTTTATTTTTTATGAGTTTTTTGCCTTGTATTAATGATTAGCTTATTTTTATTGAATATTATGAGTAGCCAATTCATTAAATATAGGGTTGTAATGGATCCCAAACATGATTAATTAATTTAATTGTATATTTTTATTCCTTTTTTGAATTTGTTATTGATTAGTTATTATTCTTTTTACTTGAATGCATATTTTATTTGTTTGTCCAAGAATAAATAATTTTGGTAAATCCTTAGGAACTCGACAGAGAGAATTTGGGTTAATCGTATGAATAATAGTGTGTGATCTTATTCGTTGAACCCGACCTTAATGAATTCATAACCAAGTTTAGAATATGACCTTAATGAATTCAGTTTAATTTAATTAATATAGACATATAATTAATTGATTTATTTTGAATATATTTACATGGACAACGAAAATGACTTGTGAATAATTTAGTGTTTTAGGTTAATAATTAGTAACTACAATCCAATGAATGGAAAATACTTGAACAAATTACGTGTATGTTTAGGTGAAGTTGCAATCTTAGGTTCTTATCGCATTTAAAATCATCTCCAAATTGTTATTAGTTTTTATTTATTATCATTTAATTTTAGATTTATCATTCTATTCTTCTCAATAGTTTAGTTTAAGTTAAGTAAGTTAATTTTAGTATTGATAAGAAAAATATTAAATTAGAATTCGACATCCGACTAATAATTACTATATTACTTAAGCGATAGTTGATAATAAGGCAGTGAAACCACCTTTATTCGTATAGTGCATGACCACGATAAAAAAATGTGATTTACAAATATCTTTATTCACTAAGAAAATTTGGACTATTATTAGTGATGAGTTATATGAACAAACCCAAAAAAGATACAATATAGGCCAACTTAAGTCCAAGTTTAATAGGTAGCCGAAAAAAAGATGGATAATTTTCTGATTTATTAGCTCAAAGGCCGGGGTTTGGTTAACTATTTCATTTTCCATATTTAAATAATTCATAGAAAAAAAAAAATCTTATATAATATAATTCATTTTTTCCTCATAGAGAGAATGAAGCCATATCGTAAGAATGGGTTAGAGCAGTACCAAATTTTAGGGGAGATATTCAATACTACTAAAACTTAGTATTATAATTTGTCTAGCCAACAAATATGCAAATAAGTAACCATATTTCAAATATTCATCATATGAAATATGTACTTTGTCTTGTGAAAACTCATGATTCTAGTCAAATCTATCAAGATAAATTGTCAAATACTGTTAGGATCGCAATTTTACAGAATTCCCGACTTAACTATAATAAACTTTTGGACCTTATAGAACACCCAAATCAAGTCCGTTTACAAATCTAACGCATCGGACTCACTTTCCGGTCTAAAACCCGAAAGTCATCCAAAAATTCCGAAGGTGTTACGAATAGATCCGAAACATTTCGAATCTTTTCAGTCTCCTACAACCATTTAAATGCTCATAATATATCATAATATAATGTTCTAAAATAACCCCGTTAGCTCAAATCCACAAATTACGCGTTTTCAGAAAATTTTTCAAAAAAATTTCGAAAACACTACTGAATGATCCTGAATCATCTAAACTTAACTGGATTCACTCAAATACTAACATATCATCACAATTAAATCATATCAATAATTACACTCATCAAAGCACAGTCGCACACAAAACTCGATTTTACCAGAAACTCT
>SKCR01042150.1:0-58624 GCA_019454045.1 Zanthoxylum bungeanum
TCATAGGGACCTCTCTTCATTTATATATCTATGGTGATCTAATCATAAATGACGAGAGTGCAATTTCCTTGTTACATAGTTAATTTGCTACAACAACACAATGATCTGTGCAAATAGTGACGCTATGGGTCATT
Source organism: Zanthoxylum bungeanum (assembly GCA_019454045.1). Classification (NCBI taxonomy): domain Eukaryota; kingdom Viridiplantae; phylum Streptophyta; class Magnoliopsida; order Sapindales; family Rutaceae; genus Zanthoxylum; species Zanthoxylum bungeanum. The sequence continues at coordinate 135 of SKCR01042150.1, forward strand.
TTGTCTAACAAACGTGGCAACAGATAAGATTTCGTTGTAATCAACACAATGTTGATAACGATACCTTTTCGCTACAAGCCAAGCTTAATACGTTGGTGTGTTGCCATCCATGTATGTCTTCCTTGAATACTTATATAGTACCAATAGGCATAATGCCTTCTGGTACATCAACTAGTCTCTAAACATAGTTGGTATACATGGAATCCATTTCGGACTTCATGGCACTTTGCCATAATGGGGAGTCGATACCTTGTATCACTTTCTCATATGTAGTGAGTTCGTCTTCCTCAATAAGATTGACATCTTTATGAGGTGAGATCAGAAACCCATACCTCCCAGGTTGTCTTATGATTCTCTCTGACTAACACGGTTCTTGTGTATTCGAAGATTGTGGTACAGTTTCATCCTTGATGAACTGTTTGTGTTCCATTAAGGACTAGGTGCTTTGAACAGTATTACTCCGATTTTCATCGAGTTTTACTATCCTCCCACTTACCACTGCATATCAGTATTCCTCTTAGGAAAACCGCATGGTGAGCAACAATTACATTGTTCTCTAGTGAGTTGTATAAGTATTATACTTTGGTTTCCTTGGGATAACCAATTACATTAGGCACTTATCCAATTTGGGTTCTAGTTTGGTATCATCCAAACGTATGCCTAGCATTCCCAAATCATCAGGAGTGAGAAAGCCCAGTTTCTTTCATGTTCATATCTAATATGAAATTTTGTCTAACAGATTTTCATGGAACCTTATTCAAAATAAGTATTGCAAAATTCAATTTTCATGGAACCTTATTATGTCTAACAAAATTCGGTTTCTCTGTTTGGATACACCGTCAAATTGACGTGTTCCAAGAGGAGTCCTCATTGAAAGAATACTATATACTCTTTCAAGTATTTGAGAAACTTACTGCTTAAGTATTTTCATCATGGTCAAACCGTGATGGTTTTAATACTTTAGCCGATCTGTTTGTCTATTTCGTGTCGAAACTCTAAAGTTTTCGATTCGTGTTTCATAAGAAACACATAACCATAACACGATGCCACATCCGTAAAGGTCACAAAACATTCATTTCCACATTTAGCCTAGCTAGACATGGCCCCACTTACGTCACTATGAACGAGGGCTAACAGATTGATGGCATTTACACTTTTACCAAGTAAAAGGTATTTTAGGTACTTTACCTAATAAACTAGATTCGTAGACATCATTTGAATGGAATCAAATCCGTCCTAGTATCCACTCTTAAAAAGTGTGGATATACGAGTCTTGTTTAATGTGTCCCAGACAACACTGCCACAAATAAGTCTTATATGATCAAATCAGTTTGAGCTATTTGTTCGTCATATTATATGTTTGAGATTTATTATATTCAAAATATAAATACTGTTACTCACATATAATGTGTTTATCTCAATATCATCTTTATAAAATAAAACACTTTAGTGTTCTAGAATATAAATGTATACCCGCAACGGGTTAAACCCAGATATGGAGATAATGTTTCTAGTCAAACTAGTTACATTATAACAGTTTCCTAATTTAAGTACACACCCGAAGGGTAGTTCCTAAACTTAGGTATCTACGGTAAAACAGTGACTTTCTTCCTGTTTCCGATTCGTAGATTAATCTTAATTGAAGTCAGTATCCTGCTCGTAGCAGATTCTGCATATCAATGCATATTTATGTATCACACTTAGTATTTAAAATCCAATTTTAATACTAGTAGTGAACATATTTATGACAAACATATTTGAAGTCAGAGCCTTGCTCGTCTTCAATTCCTTCATGTCTGCTTTGTCCATACGGTAGTCACGCTTCTGTGATCCCCTTTGCAACAGTTTAAGCAGACATCTTGGGATATGTCCTTTGTCTTCCTAGAAGACAGTAATGATTTTGCCTTTGCCCTTTTCTATATCCCAGAAGCCTTTGGCCAAGCCTTGGGTTTCTAGAATATCGAAGTAAGGTGCGCCTTGCGCTACTTGCCTTATTGTAAACTTTGGCTTTATCTCCTTGAGAATAGCCATTAACTCTCCAAGAGTTATTATTTGCAATTTAATACTTCTAATGTCTAAGAATAGATCTATGAAGATCCTTCAATTTCTTCATCATATTTTAAGGATCTAATCCTTAGTTCTGATTAGGAAATTAAGGAGTTCTTTTGACAAGTATAATGGATTAAGCACTAAAGTTATCATCACATAATCTTCCAAAGATCATGCTCTACTATTTGCTTAACTATGGGCTTAGGCCTAATATGTTATTTTATCAAATAAAGTAACTTATTAGTTTCCATGACCATCCTGAAATTTATTCCCCATTTGAAAAATTAAAGTCGTCTAAACACATTTTCCCTAGGATAATGTTTTAAACACTAATCTTTCAATTTAATCTTGATTCTAATAGTCCAACTATTTAATCAACGATTTCAGGTACAATCTAATGTAATGATTACTATAGTCTAACTATATAACTTATTACAATTTTATTGGTTAAAATCAAATATAATCATTATAAATGATCGGTAAAATTCAAATATATTGATTATTATAATCCAATTATATAATCAACTATAAATGAAGGGGTTTGAATACAGTCCAACTGTTTAATTAAAACAACAATAAATATTAGTCCAACTAATATATAATATATTTGAAGAATGATATTTAATTGAGCGCGTATGGCAAGTAACTAAATGAATATTGCAAATCTAATTCTTGCCTCCCACTATTTTTCGGCGAGCCTCTAACCCTCTGTGGAGTACTCGAGAAACCTAGTTTCCTAGTGGGCTAGGATCCCGTTAAATAACACACAATCTTGACTTTGGCCAACAAATTGTATGATACTTAACTAGGTAGATCTCTAAGATCAATTGGATCTCATCGAATTCCTAGATCCAGTAGGTGGACATCCAAGTCCGAAACATATATCTTATATATGCCAATATATCGAATATTTTACCTAACCTTTTTCCTCTGAATCAACTAAGCATTGGCTTTGGCACAACAAAATTAATGAACCCAGTTAAGCGGAACCCATTCACATGGAAAGCTTCGTAATCAATATCGATGGACAAGAAGTGATCTTGACTTTGGCCAACAAATCACGACTTGGACAAGACACCGATATGGAATAAAACTCTCATGATTCAAACACATCCGCAATTGACAAAGGTCTTGACTTTGGCCAACAAACCAATGCCAACTTTGGATCTTGAGTAAGAATCACTCAACGGAAGGAAAAATGCTTAATATGTTTTGAGGGTTTTTCGCGTGCAAATTGGAAACCAATTTATTATCTTTGTTAAGGTCTCATCATCATACACCCTTAAACATGCATTCTAGATACATAATAATACGCGTATAAATAAATAAATTAATAATGATATGCGGATGGATATGTCACAAATTGTTCCTAGAACAAATCACTCCATTTCCTCTCCTCCCTAGAACTATTCTAACTTCTACCCAATTACTTAATACAATAAAGAAACCTCATTTACATTGAGGGGAATTGGTGAGAAGAGAAATACAAAGAATAAGGAGATAAAAGGCTGGACACGCAGATCCCATTTAAATAAATTCTAAATTTATTACAATTTACAAAATTGCCCTCACCCTTCTAATATCCATCCGATATGCATTATTCATACAACACATTCATGTATTCATACAAATCATGTTATTCAATCAATCTAATCCAATTAATTAATCTTTGAATTAATGATCATCCAATGTTCAAACAACGATTTGATTTGCTTGAGTCAAACTCGTTTAAGAATAAATACTCAATGTAAGTATTCTTGAATTATATTGAACTACAACTTTAAATCCAATTTATTTGTATTCAATACTAATTCCAAATTTAATTCCAAATTAAATATTTACACTTACTTATAAGCCTTAAAGACTTGGATTCCAAATCCAATCTTAATGGGTCTCAAAGGCCCAATAACATCCAATGTCATTTTAATTAAAGTCCAATGGGCTTTTAATTAATTCTTAAGGCATGGGCTTTGGCCATAATAGGTCATACCCAAAATGCCAAGACCCAATAGGAATCACCATATTGCTAACAAATCAATTTAGGCCCATTAGGCCCAATTAAATTCTTTAAAGGGCCAAGTGATGTATTTGGACTTTATGGAATTGGTTTTGGGCCCAATTGGATCCAATCCAAAAGTCCAAAACCAAACTTAGTCAAACCAAGCCAATTAAGCCCAAATACACAATTTTAGCCCAATTCATAATTAAAGGCTTATTAACATAATTATAATATTCCAAATATCACAATTACTTTAATTAAAGTGTATTAGCCATGATTATTTAATTAAACTCAATATTTCCAAAATACCAATTAACTTAATTAATCATGCTTAATCCATCAATTTATGCTTAACACAAATTGAAGCCAAAACACATCATTTCATGCTCAACACAAATTGAATCCAAAATTCATCATTTCATGCTCAACATGCTCTTTGATTTTAACATGAACTTTATTGACTTTGATTCTAATCTAATCAAACCAATAATCAACATTTAAACATGCATTTAAACACATCATTTCATGTTACAAAAATTAAAAAACTACAGTCCACTGCACATATAGATTCGGCCACACTAAGGACTTTCAAAAAATTTGATCCAATCAATTTTTCTCAAATGTAATCATGCACAACTCTAAGTTAACATAATCTAAGCATGCTCAAAGCATCAATTTGAAGAAATCATGCTCAAAACACAAAAGCCCCAAATTTTAGTCTCATGAACCCTAAAATTTTCATGCTTAAAATTGGCTCTTGATACCATTGTTAGTGTTCCTAGAACATGCCAAGGATCTAATAACCATGAAAACATGTTCATAAATTCAAAATAAGTTGCGGAATTACTTACATTGAATGGATTTGAGCTTTTAAAATTTTTGAGAAGAAGATCTCCAAGATGCTTCCTTTGTTGATTCCAAGCTTTGAGTTGAAGATCTCCAAGATCCTTCCTTTGTTGATTCCAAGCTTTGAGTGATGATTCCAACCCTTGAGTTAGTTTCCCTATCACCTTAGTTGATTCCATGAAGTGCTAGCTTTGTTTATTTTGCCACAAAATCAAAGAGAGGGAATGAGAGGTTCACGCCCAAAATGCTTGATGAACTCACGCCCATTTGCAAGGATTTTTTAGGGTTTCTATTTGTTTCAAGTGTTGTATTACTCAAGTGAAGAGAGAGAGAGGGCTAGGGTTTTGTTAAAGGGTATTTACCATTTTCATCAAAACAATGTAGTTGGGGTAATTTGGTTTCACCTAAACCAAGTGGTTGGAAAGTAAGTGGTTTTGGCATAAATGCCAACCACTTTCCAACCACCACTTCACATGTGTGACATGTGTAAAGTGGGTCCCACCATTTTGAATTCAAAATTCAAAATGTCTCTACGAACATTTGACGCGTCTCGGATCCGTTTAATCCGATTAAACGAACTTTCGTCGCTAAATAATTAAATCTAATTTAATTAAATAACGATGCCTCACAAATATATTACGAACGTCTTTTATGAATTAATTCTAAATTAATTCGTTCGTTCTTATTAAAGTCTGACTTTAATTTCGTAATGAAATCCAATTCATATTAATATATCCAATATATTAATTTTAGCCCATACGAATAAATTAAATAGAAAAATCAAATTTAACTATTAAATTTATTCTACCGATTAATTCCAAATTAATCGTATTTTCTCTCTTCCGAACACATTTAATCCCAGATTAAATAATACCTCAATTAATCCTAGATTAATTTTCTCTCTCTTAATTAATCCCAAATTAATTCTAATTTAAATCAATTGTCATCGGTGAATCTTTTGGAAGCGACCCAAGAGATCCCTGGATATGTTGGCTGTAAATACGGTCATCGGATTATCCGAATACGTGCGTACCTCGTACACGTGCTTACCGATTTACAAGACATGGTTGGCTTCTAGCAAAGCACCATGCCTACCCAATTCTCCAGAAATATTCTTACTGGAATATATAATCTATGTCAGGCGTAGTATACGTAATATTACGTATTGCGATCCAGTATCAGATGTCACGTGCTAGGGCCTGGGGCTGGAATGTGTCTGCCCCATACGAAGCACATGTCGGATGTCTGGTAACTAGTCTCTATAATCGGACGAACATGACCTAGTCATATCATCCCGATGACTGCAGTACTTAAGAGCACTAGTACCGTATCCTACGTGGCATCATCTCCACTATGACTGGAGTGATACTTCCGTCTTGACATCACACCCAATACACTACAATTCTCAATATACCCAGCAGAGGCGTACACAGAACCTGTTAAAGCCCTGGACGACCAAGACCAAAGCATATTAATTGTCACAAGTATTAGCGGTGCAAGTCTCATTTTAAGACCAAATACACCTACCTTGATTTCGGACTTCCATAGACACATAGTCAGACTAGCAATGGAATTCTGAGGGGTCTATCCAGAGCGAAGCTGTTTTCCGTACCATCGGTAAAACACAACCTCCTATTACACTTGCATGAGTATCCTATACCCAAATATATGAGAACTATGCTGTTATGCTCCCACAACCTCCTATTACGCTTCCATAATACGCACAAGTGTAATACTAGTCTATTCCGCATTATCGATGTCCAGTCTCGATAATACTACGACTATGGATATTTAATGATTAATCCTTCGTGGACTGATACTGTCTCATATCATCTCAATCCAGGAACTAATCATAAGGACCTCCTATCATTTGTACATCTAGGTGATCTAATCACAAATGATAACTGTGCAATTTCCTTTGTCACATAGTTAATTTGTACAACAACACCATGATCTGTACAAATAGTGACGCTATGGGTCATAACTGTCCAACACGTGAATCCAATAACTCAGCCCTCACCGACTCACACGTAGCCACTACTCACCCTTGAGCCTAAGTAAAAACGTACAAGGCACCTCAAAGGTCACACACAATTGCACGTTGAACACGGATGCACAGCCACCCTAAACAAACACACACGTCAAGACAAGAAGCCATTTAACTCATAATAGCAGCCACTGACGTGAATCACACTAAACACCAGTCCTCAAAACAACCCCAAATAACCGCAAAATAGTCCCCCAACATTTTATTTTTATTCTAGGAAAGTGATGAAACACAATAGCCACACTTAATAATTGATTTTCTTTTATGGGTAATTCTTTAGTTTGTTTATTGAGTCTTAAGCTTAATGCTTCTTGTTGTCTGATCACCAATAAGATTGATATGGTAAACTTAAAATGAACTTGGAAAATAGATTTTAGGTTTTAGCCTTAGATTCAATATACATATAGTTCAATTAGGTTATACTAGATATTTGTGTCTGACCATCGGAAGAGGCTTTTGCATATCATTATGTTCCAGGTTAGCAAACTAATTTATTACACATATATAAGAGAATCAGTTCATCTTTAGAATAATATTATGTTGAGTCACGACCCTAGATCTTTGATTCTTTTCTTTTATTTTCCTTAGTATTTTCTTTTGAGTCTGTATTTATTTATTTTATTTAGCAAATCCACATTCAACCAACCAAAAGCAATCAATTCCCTTCTCCTTATAATTAGATACCTGTAAATAACTTGTATCAATAATTAATAACAACAGTAAGAATTAAGTCCTCGTGGGATCGATATTTTTATACTACTTGAACGATACGTGTGCTTGTGTTATACGCGTGTTTTTGCACAGGTCAAGTTTTTGGCGCCGTTGCCGGGGACTTATATTTCTTGAGTTATTAATTTGAAGTTATCTAATTTACTTGTATCCAATTTTCATTATTTTTATCTGTAATTGTTATTTCTTTCTTTTGTTTACAGGTGGTTGAAAAATGGAACACTATTGGGAAATTGAGAGATTACGTGCTTTACAAGAAGATACACCCCACATCTGGAAGTAACAGTCCGGTTTTCTGAGGCCTGTTGTCCAGCCCAACAATTATCATTGGATGCCAGAACCAAGCAATACTACATTCACTCAACATAATGCAATGAGAAGATGTGAGATATGTAATGGTAACTACCCGAGAGATCATTGCGAGTACAACTACAATCCAGGGTGGCACAGCTATCAAAATCCTTTATGGTATGAAGAACCATCACATTTCACAAAACCATATTTTCCATCTTATCCATCACCCACCTATTATCTTCAACAAGAACCAAAACCATCAGAGGAAGAACAATTGGTTGACATGCTCAAAGACTTGTTCAAGAAACAAGACGAAAAGTTCGATACAATGCTTGAAACATATTAGAATCAACTCCAAACTATTCAAAGAAAATCAGCATCCATTCAGAGGATGACAGATCAAATGAGATAATTAACAGAAAATCAGAGCTACGTACCTCAAAAAGCATTTTCATATGACACTGATGAAGCCTTCGAGTACCAATCATTTCACAATGAAACATTAACAAAGGAGGAGGCTGAGTAGTATTACCAAACCAGAGGTATCAGTCTAGGATCCCAAACCAGCAAAGTCTCTATTTGACATTTGTTATTCAAATTCCGACTCTGATGAAAAAGCTGAGTTGTTTATACCAACTGCACCAACAACGATTGAGGATGGAATTCTGTATCCTCAAAATGAAGATCTTGGAGCGTCCATTGCATTGATGTTTGAATATGATCTACCTGAGCCAGTCCTGTCAGAGGATGAAGACCTAAAATCTAAAATCTCTTTATATCCTCAGGTAGACACTTATGGAGCATGCATTTCACAAATAGTAGAGGAAGAATTGAGTACGGAAATCCTAAAATATATCTTTGAAGAAAAGGTGGAGCAAGAAGTAGAGTAAATGGAGAAGCAAATGTCTGACCTTATTGAAGAACCAGTGCATTCAAGAGAAAAATCAATGTTTTAGGGAGTACAAATTAAAGATATCACCCAGAAGCTTGACAGAATGGAAATTCCATTCCAATTCAAGCACCATATGAGACCTCCTGATTTTCTTTCTTTCTTTTCAGGAACCATTGGAGCAACAAAGTTTAAGAAGGTGCCACAAGCACTGAATGAGACAAAATTCTTTTTGCCACCTTACCGTTGGAAGAGACCCTTCAAAAGCAACGCTCATGGGATTGTCTTTAATCAGACATCCAAAATGATGCTGAAACCTCCTTGACATATAGATTTCAGTCACGTCTTGCTGAAGACGAAAAATTTAGCTCTAGCAGGGAGGCAACCCATGCAATTTATTATAATTTTTTTTTTCATATTTTGTGTATACAATTTTTAATTTTATGTGCTAGTTTTGTAGGGAACGGCACAAACGGAGAATTTAAGGAGGAATTTTGTTTGGCAATCACAAAGATAAGAGCTAATTCATTAGTGGTGGCTGAGTAAGGAATGGATTCTTGAGACGCATCCTTATGAATTTATACTAAGCGAGTGGCGTATTGCGTACACAATTCTGTTACCTTAATAATTGCTTTGATTTGCTTTTCTTTTGTTAGTTTCTTTTATTTTCACCGACAAGATCTAAACTTTTTGACTTTTCACGATTTATTTTAACGTTCATCCAATAATTGTCATTTGGTAGGTACTAGTGCTACTATTACTCACCCATTTTCAGGTTCTATAAATTTAGCTATACATTTCTCTATTCGACACATCCAGATATACATCCAAATAAGAGAGAGAAAATGGAAGCAACTTCACAGCCGAGATTCAACCGAATTTGTGTTTTATGTGGATCTAATTCTTGTAATAAACCAAAATTCATTGTGGCTGCAAAGGAATTGGGGAGAGTCATAGTAGAGAAAAATATGCACCTAATATATGGCGCTGGCAATCTTGGATTGATGGGAAGCATTTCAAAAGCCGTTTAGGAGGGTGGCGGTCATGTTTTGGGAATCATTCCAAAAACTTTGGCGGACGAACACTTAATCAGACAAACAAATGGAGATGAATGCATCGTATCAGGTATGTCTGAACAACTCAATGAAATGATCAATACTGCAGATGCGTTTATTGCATTACCAGTTGGGCTTGGAACAACTGAAGAAATATTCACAGTAGCATCATGGGCGCATTTGAACATTCATCGAAAGCCCATTGGATTACTTAACATTGAGCATTTCTTCGATTTTCTGTTTGTATTTCTTACGGAAGCTAAGAGACACGAGTTCGTCACAAAATCAGTACAAGATATTTTCATGACTACGACAAAGGCCGAAGAATTAATTGACCAAATCCTAGCCTTTGAACCAAAACTCGACCCCATTATTTCCAAGTTAAACTGGTCAGATAGCGATTGTGATAAGAAGCGTAAATTGGACATAGATCTTAATCGGTAATTTTTTTCGGCGAATTTCAGCTAACCAGGTACTATCTTCTAAACTCTTCTTCTACTGTTTAAGACATTGGGGACAATATCTCATTTAGGTTTGGGGGAGGGGAATAGTTAATAATATCTTGTTTTTTTTATTATGTTATTTCTAGTCCAAAATTTTTCGAAAAAAAGCCAAAAAAAATGAAATTTTTTCAAAAATTACAAAAATATTTTGCGTTTTTATGTTTTTATTTTGACTAAAAAGGTGAAATTGGTGAAAGATAGCTGTGTAAGGAGTTCCCACTCCTGATACGTATCTCAAACCCATTTTTGAAACAAGTTAATTTTTGTTTATTTCATTTTGAATTATTTAATTTGTGAATTCTCCATAAAACTGACTAAAATGAATCTTCATATGCTCAGTTGGCAAGTATAATCAATATGCATAGTAACATACGGACATAAGTTGTAATTGAAAAGTTTCTAATATTCGGTGCTCTAGTTTAATTGGAGGAAGCATTTATAAATGACAATGGGGTAAAAGAAAAAAATGAAAAAAGAAAAAAAAGAAAAAAAAGGGAGAAAAAAAACATCTGAGATCCGAGTTAGTAAGTCCGCAGGGGTGTTTTAACACATAGTGTTGGATAATATGACCCATAGCGTCACTATTTGTACAGATCACGGTGTTGTTGTACAAATTAACTATGTGACAAGGAAATTGCACTCTCTTCATTTGTGATTAGATCACCATATATGTATAAATGAAGAGAGGTCCATATGATTAGTTCCTGGATTGAGATGATATGAGACAGTATCAGTCCACGAAGGATTAATCATTAAATATCCCTAGCCGGAGTATTATCGAGACAGGACATCGATAATGCGGAATAGGCTAGTATTGCACTTGTGCGCGTTGTGAGGGCATAACGGCATAGTTCTCATATATTTAAGTATTGGATACTTATGCAAGTGCGATAGGAGGTTGTGTTTCACCGATGGTACGGGAAACAGCTTCGCTCTGGATAGACCCATCGGAATCCCATTGGTATTATGACTATGTGTCTATGGGAGGCCGAAATCAAGGTAGGTGTGTATAGTCTTAACCTGAGACTTGCATCGCTAATACTTGCGATAATCGGTAGACTTTGGTCTTAGTGGTACAGGGCTTTAACCGGTTATGCGTACACCGCTTCTGGTTTATCAGAGAGTCGTAGTGTATTGGGTGTGATGTCGAGACGGAAGTATCACTTCAGTTATAGTGGAGATGATGTCACGCAGGATATGGTATTAGTGCTCTTAAGTGCTGGCCGGCCATCGAGATATTATGACAAGGTCATGTATATCCGATTATAGAGACTAGTTACCAGACATCAGAAATGTGCTTCGGACGGGGCAGACACTTATCCAGCCCCAGCCCTAGCACGTGACTATCCGATACTGGGCTGATATACGCAATACTACGGTATATTACGCTTGATACAGATCTATATATTCCTGTAAGAATATTTCTGGAGAATTGGGTAGGCATGGCGCTTTGCTAGAAGCCAACCTTGTCTTGTAAATCGGTATAAACGTAGTACGAGGTACTTACGTGTTCGGATTATCCGACCACGACCGTATTTACTGCCAACATATCCGGAGATCTCATGGGTCGCTTCCTGAAGATTCACCGATGATTTATAACTCGCACTTTAATTAATCTGGGATTAATTAGAAGAGAGAGAGAAAATTAATCTGGGATTAATTGCGGAGATATTTTATCCGGGATAAAATATTAATTAAGAGAGAGAACGATTAATTTGGAATTAATCGATAAAATATATATTTGATATATTATAAGAAATTGGATTTCGACGCGGAATTAAAATTAGATTTTAATTCGGGCGAACGAATTAATTTAGAATTAATTCGTTAGCGACGTGAATAGTGAATTCGCTAGGCGTAATCATTTAATTACGACGCGACGGAAAATTCGTTAATTTGGAATTAGCGAACCCGAGCCCGAGATTGATTGCGAGCGCATTCGTATTTCGAATTCAAGCGCGACACGCAAGTCACATCAAGCGTCAAATCGCTAGTCGCATCAATTGTCAAATCACTTGTCACTTTGAGTGATGTGATGTGACATGACATGTTGTCACTTTATTAAAGTGACTTGATGTGAATACTAAAAGGTGAAAGGACTTTTGCTTTTTGCTTTTTCCACTTGACTTTTGTATTAAAGTAATACATATGTTTATTTATTAATTTACTTGGTAAATGAAATAAATATATAATAAATGAAAAATCTTTTCTCTCTCTCTCTAACCACACTTACGCATCTCTTCCTCTCCCTCTTTCTTTTTTTTTTCTCTTCACGACTTCAAGCCGATTTCTTCTTGTTTTTGTTCTGGTTTGACCGAGCAAATGAGAAGCAAAGAAGATGAAGAAGTGCTAGCACACACCTAGGGTTATATTATGGTGATAGGGAAACGAATTTGTGAGCTGGATTTGGTTTTTGGAGCTTGAAGCTTGGAGCTTCAATGGTGGTTCATCAATGGCCGAATGAACAAGGAGGAAGAAGGCTCAAAATCGAGCAGCCCACTGTCAAGGAGAGCTACTGCCGAACTCAATAGAGGACGAAAATGGCTTGTGTTCTTCTTCGCATCAAAACCGACCATTGTGAGTATATTCCGCACCTCCTATGTTGTGTATTCATGCGTTTTCTTGTTTGATTTGTTGATCTTGGGACATATATTAGAACTCAACAATGGTATCAGAGCTATTATCAAGCATGAAAAAAGTTAGGGTTTATTTTGGGTAAAATCGATTTTGACTTGTTTTGGTTAATTGATTGTTTAAGCATGCTTGGATGATGTTTAATTGAGATTGTGCATGATCAATTTCATGAAATTGGATTGGATTCAATTTTCCCTAAATTTTGGGCATGACAAATTGGGTAAAATCAATTGAAGCATGATTTGGTTGAATTGGTTGATTAAGTATGCTTGTATGTTGATTAATTGAAGTTGTGCATGATCAATTTCAAGAAAATTGGATTGGATCAATTTTCCCCAATTCTTTAGGTTGAACATGTAACTTGAAATTGGGTAAAATGTGTTTGAGCATGTTTTAATTAAATTGGATGTTTAAGTATGCTTAAAACATGTTTAATTGAGATTGTGTGTGATCAATTTCAAGAAAATTGGATTGGATCAATTTTCCCCAAATTGGAGGCATGACCGAAATTGGAAGAACCCTAATGTCTTGGAATTAATTTGTTTTTTGATCATTGGATGACTTAAAACAATTGGGTAATGTTGTTTTGAAGTTCAATTGGATTGAATTTTGATTTGGAACATTTTTTCCCTTTTAAAGTGGCTTGGCCGAATCTTAATGAACATGAAATTCATTGTGATTTTTTGTTTTAATTCATTGGATGAATTGAATTGATTTGGGAAATGATGATTGTGGATTCAATTGGATTGAAACCGAATCGGATTGAAAAACCCCTAATTGCCGAGACTTGAAAGCATGTAAATTGGGTTTGATTTTAATTGAATTGTGTTGGACACTATTTGGTTGTTAAAGTGCATGATTAATTAGGCTAATTGATGTTTTAGAAATGTTAATTGGGTCATTGATTGTGTATTACACTTAGGTTAATTAATTGTGAAATTTGGAATTTTATAAGTTAATTAATTTGGGCTTGATTTTGGAAATTGGGCTTGTTAGGTTGTAATTGGGCTTTTGGGCTTTGTTGTAACAAAGTTAAGTTTAGGCAAATTTGGTTGGATCTAATTGGGCCTAAAACCGCATCCATAAAGTCCAATTATGACTTAATGGACCTTAATTATTTAATTGGGCCTAATGGGCCAAAATTAATTTAAAGGCTTATGGGGTAACTCCGGATTGGATTTTGGTTCTTCGGTTTGACCCGAGTTGACCAAAGTCCACGCCTTATAGAAATTAATTAAAAGCCCATTGGACTTTAATTAAATAAACATTAGATGTTAATCGGGCTTTGAGACCCGTTGCGATTAATTTGGAATTTAAGTCGTAAAGGTTCGTTAATAAAGTGTAATATTTAATTTGGAATTAAATAGTGAATTAGAATTAAATGCGTATTAAATTGGATTTAATTATGTAGTTTAATTTAATTCAAGAATTCGTACTTTGAGTACTTATTCGCAAAACGAGTTTGACTCGAGCAAAAATCAAATCGTTGTTTGAACATTGGATGATCACTAATTATCAGATTAATTAATTGGATTTGATTGATTGATAACATGCTTGTATGAATACATGGTTGCGATGCATGAATAATGTATATCGGATGGATATTAGTCGGGTGGGATAATTTTGGAAATTGTAATAAATTTGATTTATTAATTGGACCTGCGTGTCCAGCCTTATCACCTCTATACTCTTTGTATTCTCTCTCACATATTCCCCCCTCAATGTAAATGAGGTTTCTTTAGAAGTGTAGTGTAACGGGTAGAAGAAATATTTGTGCTAGCGGGAGAGAGAAAAGTGAGAGATTTGATCTAGGATCAATGTAAAGTATCCATCCGCATATCATTATTATTTTATTTCATACTCGCTTTATTATGTGTTTTAGAATGCATGTTTAAGGGTGTATGATGATGAGACCTTAACAAAGATAATAAATTGGTACCAATTTGCACGCGAAAAACCCTCGTTAAATATCAAGCGTTTTTTCCTTCCATTGAGTGATTCTTACTCTCAAGATCCGAGATTGGCAGGGGTTGTTGGCCAAAGTCAAGCCCTTGTCCGTCAAAGATGTGTTTTAATCACGAGGCTTTAGTCCATATCGGTGTCGTGTCCAAGTGTGTGGTTGTTGGCCAAAGTCAAGACCACTTCTTGTCCATTGACATTGATTACGAAGCTTCCATGTCAATGGTCCGCGCTTGACTGGGATCACTAGGTTTGTTGTGCCAAAGCCAAGGCCTAGTTGATTCAGAGGAAAAGGTTAGGGTATACATTCGATGTATAGGCATATATAAGATATATGTTTGGGACTTGGATGTCCACCTACTGGATCTAGGAGTTGGATGAGATCCAATTGATCTTAGAGATCTACCTAGTTAATTATCATACATACAATTGTTGGCCAAAGTCAAGATTGTGTGATATTTAACGGGATCCTAGCCCACTAGGAAACACGGTTTCCCGAGTACTCGACAGAGGGTTAGAGGCTCGACGAAAATAGTGGGAGGCAAGAATTGAATTTGCAATACTCGTTCAATTACTCGCCATACGCGCTCATTTAAATTATTTCGTCATTTGATTAAATGTTTGTTGGACTAATATTTAAATTGTTGTTTTTATAAACAGTTGGACTGTATTATACTTGATTAATATATAATGGATTATATTAATCAATATATTTGAATTAATTAATTTCAGTTTACAGTTGATTTTATAATTGGATTATAGTAATCAATGTAATTGAGGTTAATTAATTTAGATTATATTTGATTATATAGTTGGACTATTATAATCATTATAATATATATAGTACCTCTAATCGTTGATTAAATAGTTGGACTATTGTAATCAAGATAAAATTGAAAAGTTGGATATTTAAAATATAATCGGGATTGAAATATTTTAAATGATTTAATTTTTAAATTGGGAATAAATAATAGGTTACTTTATTTGATAAAATAACTTATTATACCTTAAGCCCAAAATTAAGCAAAATAAGTAAAGCATAAAATCTTTGGAAGATTTATGTGATGATGACTTTAATGCTTAATTTAATATACTTGTCATAAATCTAATTTTAGATTTAAAAAGTATTAAAATTGCAATTTGTAATTGTTGGAGAATTAATTGACTATTCTAGAGGAGATAAAGTCAAAGTTTGCAATTGGGCATGTAGCACGAGGTGCAAATCGTTTCGATATTCTAAAAACCCAAGGCTTGGCCTAAGGTTTCTGAAATATTGAAAAGGATAATAGACATATCCCATAGTGACTACCATTTGGATATGGCAGATACGAAGGAATTAAAGAAAGGGCAAGGCTCTTACTTTGAAAATGTTTGTCTTAGTTATGTTCACAGCTAGTATTGAAATTAGATTTTAAATACTTAGTATGGTACATAAAATATATGTATTGATGTTCAGATCTGCTTTGAGCAGGATACTGACTTCAAGCTGAGATTGCTCTGCGAATCGGAAACGGGACGAAAGTCGCTGTTTCGACCATAGATACCTAAGTTTAGGAACTACCCTTCGGGTGTGTACTTAAATTAGGAACTGTTATAATGTAACTAGTTTGACTAGAGACATTATCTATATATCAGTGTTTAATCCGTTGCGGATAAAACCTTTATATTATAGAACACTAAGTGTTTTATTATATAAAGATGATACTGAGATAAATACATTAGATGTAAATACAGAATTTATATTTTGAATATAAATAAAATCTCAAACATATAAAATGACAAATAAATAACTCAAATTGATTTGATCAATAGAGACTTATTTGTGGCATTGTTGTCTAGGACACAATTTAACGAGACTCGTATATCCATACTTTTGAAGAGTGGGTACTAGGACTGATTTGACTATTCAAATAAGGTCTGCGAATCTAGTTTATTAGGTAAAATACCTAAAATACTATTTACTTGGTAATAGTAAAAGGGCCACCGATCTGTTAGCCCTATTCATGGTGAAGTTTGTAGGCCCATATCTAGCTAGGCTAGATGTGAACATGAATATTTTGTGACTTTAACGGATGTGGCATCACGTTATGGTTATGTGTTTCTTTTGAAGAACACAAATCAGAAACTTTTAGAGTTTCGACACGAAATAGACAACCAGATCGGCTATAGTATTATACCGTGACGGTAAGACCATAATGGAAAATACTTAAGCAATAAGTTTCTTATATACTTGAAAGAGTATAGTATTCTTTCAAATGAGGACTCCTCCCGGAACACGTCAAAGTGACGGTGTGTCCGAACGGATTAACCGAATCATGTTAGACATGATAAGGCTAATCATGAGTCGCTCTGAGCAACCATTTCCTTCAACGGATAAGTTTTAACAGTGCAATAACTTATTTAGAATAAAGTTCCATATAAATCTGTTTGACAGATGTCATATAGGATATGAACGGGAAAGAAACCGGGTTTCTCATTCCTGACAATTTGGGTATGCCAGGCATAACGTTTGGATGATACCAAACTAAGGACCCAAATTGGATAAGTGCCAATATTGGTTATCCTAAAGGAAACCATAAGTATAGTACTTGTAAATCTCACATGAGAACAATGTGATTGTTTCTCACCATGCGGTTTTTCCTGAGAGGAATACCGATATGCAGTGGTCAGTGGGAGGATAGTGATACTCGATGAAAATCGAAGTAATACTGTTCAAGGCACGAAGTCCTTACGGAACACAAATAGTTCATCTATGATGAATCTATACCATTAATCTTCAGATACACAAGAAACTCGTAGATCGGATAAAGTCAGAAAACGACCTAGGGTATGGGTTTCTGATCTAACCTCATAAAGATGTCAATCTTATGAAGGTATATCTGCCGACTATGTTTTGAGGAAATGATACGAGGTATCGACTCCCTGTTATGGCAAAGTGCCATGAATCCGAAATGGATTCCATGTATAACAACTATTTTGGATACTAGTTGTTGTACCACAAGGCATTGTGCCTATTGGTACATTAAACGTCTTCAAGGAAGACACATTAAAGGCAACATACCAACGTACAAAGCTGGGCTTTTGACGGAAAGGTATCGTTATCAACATTGTGTTAATAACGGTTCAACCTTTTACCTGTTGCCATGGTAAATCCATTTTGAAGATGCTTGTTGATAACTGCATATTTCATTTATGAAATGTGTCAGTTGTAGATCAAAATCGCTTTCCTGAAAAGAAACCTTTTGGAGGATGCTTACAACACCTGACGATTTTGTATAACCGACAAATAAGCTTTGCGGTTATTCGATCCATGTTTGGATTGAAGCAAGCATAAGGTTCTTGGAACTGACGTTTTGAAATAATCATAATAGTTTATGATTTGACTCAAAACGAATAATTCTTGTGTATATAAGGAGGTTAGTGGGAGAGAGCACTGATAATGAAATTCCCATAAAACAATCGGTGAAAGCTTGGCTTTCATAAGAAATTCTCCGTGGAATTCTGGGGAGTAACAACCTTTATTCAAGGAATAAAGATCTACATGGATAGATTTGGAGTTGTTAACACTCTCTGGAAATTGTACATTTAAAATGTACTTGTATTGGTGTCTCATACGCTTTGAGCATATGGAGTCACAATCGGGACAATCCATTTGATAGTCATTGGATTGAAGTTAAGGACATCTATTAGTATCTTAGAGAACTAAAGATGTTGTCTTAAACTATGGAGATGGAGAACTTGAAGTGACTAGGATCACTACTGCAAGTTTCCAAACCGGTAAATACCGCGGTACTATAAAGTTTGAATAACGGGACAGTAAGCTGGAAATATTCCGGGCAAGATAACTGTTGCCGAATTAACAACAAATGCGGATTATTGCTGCAGCTGAGGCAGCAATAGAAGCCATTTGGATCGATAATAAATCTAATTAGATTAGATATAGTTCTGTTAGCAGCTGAGCTAGGCGTCAGCATATGCTAAAGAATTAATGGTCTCATCGACGATCCAGATATATACTTCTATATTCATCTGATTCGTTCGGATCATACATCGTGGTGATGTGATGATCGTATAAATCGCGTCAGAAGATAATTACGCAAATCCGCTGACGAAAACCTTTCCTCAGCAATTTGAGCGAACCGTACATAGTTCGGGTGTTAGACACTCGAGTGACTGGCTATGTGCCAAGTGGGAGATTGTTGGATAATATGACCCATAGCGTCACTATTTGTACAGATCACGGTGTTGTTGTACAAATTAACTATATGACAAGGAAATTGCACTCTCTTCATTTATGATTAGATCACCATATATGTATAAATGAAGAGAGGTCCATATGATTAGTTCCTGGATTGAGATGATATGAGACAGTATCAGTCCACGAAGGATTAATCATTAAATATCCCTAGCCGGAGTATTATCGAGACAGGACATCGATAATGCGGAATAGGCTAGTATTGCACTTGTGCGCGTTGTGAGGGCACAACGGCATAGTTCTCATATATTTAAGTATTGGATACTTATGCAAGTGCGATAGGAGGTTGTGTTTCACCGATGGTACGGGAAACAGCTTCGCTCTGGATAGACCCCTCGGAATCCCATTGGTATTATGACTATGTGTCTATTGGAGGCCGAAATCAAGGTAGGTGTGTATAGTCTTAACCTGAGACTTGCATCGCTAATACTTGCGATAATCGGTAGACTTTGGTCTTGGTGGTACATGGCTTTAACTGGTTCTGCGTACACCGCTTCTGGGTTTATCAGAGAGTCGTAGTGTATTGGGTGTGATGTCGAGACGGAAGTATCACTTCAGTTATAGTGGAGATGATGTCACGCAGGATACGGTATTAGTGTTCTTAAGTGCTGGCCGGCCATCGAGATATTATGACAAGGTCATGTATATCCGATTATAGAGACTAGTTACCAGACATCCGACATGTGCTTCGGACGGGGCAGACACTTATCCAGCCCCAGTCCTAGCACGTGACTATCTGATACTGGGCTGAATACGCAATACTACGGTATACTACGCTTGATACAGATCTATATATTCCTGTAAGAATATTTCTGGAGAATTGGGTAGGCATGGCGCTTTGCTAGAAGCCAACCTTGTCTTGTAAATCGGTATAAACGTAGTACGAGGTACTTACGTGTTCGGATTATCCGACGACCGTATTTACTGCCAACATATCCGGAGATCTCATGGGTCGCTTCCTGAAGATTCACCGATGATGTATAACTCGCACTTTAATTAATCTGGGATTAATTAGAAGAGAGAGAGAAAATAATCTGGGATTAATTGCAGAGATATTTTATCTGGGATAAAATATTAATTAAAGAGAGAGAAATATTAATTTGGAATTAATCGATAAAATAATATATTCGATATATTATAAGAAATTGGATTTCGACGCGGAATTAAAATTAGATTTTAATTCGGGCGAACGAATTAATTTAGAATTAATTCGTTAGCGACGTGAATAGTGAATTCGCTAGGCGTAATCATTTAATTACGACGCGACGGAAAATTCGTTAATTTGGAATTAGCGAACCCGAGCCCGAGATTGATTGCGAGCGCATTCGTATTTCGAATTCAAGCGCGACACGCAAGTCACATCAAGCGTCAAATCGCTAGTCGCATCAATTGTCAAATCACTTGTCACTTTGAGTGATGTGATGTGACATGACATGTTGTCACTTTATTAAAGTGACTTGATGTGAATACTAAAAGGTGAAAGGACTTTTGCTTTTTGCTTTTTCCACTTGACTTTTGTATTAAAGTAATACATATGTTTATTTATTAATTTACTTGGTAAATGAAATAAATATATAATAAATGAAAAAGCTTTTCTCTCTCTCTCTAACCACACTTACGCATCTCTTCCTCTCCCTCTCTTTTCTTTTTTTCTTCACGTCTTCAAGCCGATTTCTTCTTGTTTTTGTTCTGGTTTGACCGAGCAAATGAGAAGCAAAGAAGATGAAGAAGTGCTAGCACACACCTAGGGTTATATTATGGTGATAGGGAAACGAATTTGTGAGCTTGGATTTGGTTTTTGGAGCTTGAAGCTTGGAGCTTCAATGGTGGTTCATCAATGGCCGAATGAACAAGGAGGAAGAAGGCTCAAAATCGAGCAGCCCACTGTCAAGGAGAGCTACTGCCGAACTCAATGGAGGACGAAAATGGCTTGTGTTCTTCTTCGCATCAAAACCGACCATTGTGAGTATATTCTGCACCTCCTATGTTGTGTATTCATGCGTTTTCTTGTTTGATTTGTTGATCTTGGGACATATATTAGAACTCAACACCTAGTGCCCTAAAACCAATAGTTTGGGGGTCACTGGCCCAAAGCTCACTACATGGATCGAAGATGTGCAAAAAATATATATATATCTAAAGTCTGAGTAAGTAAGTCCGTAGGGGTGTCTTAACACATGGTGCCTTAAAGCCAGCTCGCAACATAGATGGAAGATATTGTATATAAAGAAAGCAAAAAATCTGAAAAATCTGAAAAATTATTCCATTGCTGCAAAAAGGTGTGAATTCTGATAAAACTTTAGGACAAAAAATATTACTCTCTTATCAACTACACTTGTAACTATTGTTGGCAAAAATGAATTGATTAATATTGTGTTGGCTTTGTATATGGAGAATGGTAATTATATTCGGAGAATTTACTTATTCGGTAATTTTGAAAGAAACAAAACAACTAGTAGAAATTTCACTTGATTAGTCACTAACTTCTTTATTTTCTTTTCTCTTGTCTTTTTTCTTTTGTGTGCATTAGTTTTATTATCTTTTTACTTTTATCAGACGTTTGTGGGTATCGTTTCTGTAAGCCCTCACGAGACTACAACTCGTCCATTAGGGACACCCTAGGGGTTTAAAGGCTTGTTGCATAAGCTAAATGCAACCGTGATCCCTACGAAAGTGGCTTAGCTTAGCTTAATTTTATTTTTATGTTATTTTGTGTTTTGCTCGAGGACTAGCAAAATATTAGGTTTGGGGGTGTTATGAGTGGTAATTATATCACTATTTACCACTCATTTAAAAACTATTTTGTATAGTTTCTCGAGTTTTATGAACGTTTTGATGTGTTTTTATTTATTTTGCAGATAAAAATAATATTGGGACTTAATGGAATTAACTCGGGGCTAAAATAATGAAATTCGGAGGAAAAAAGGTCATAAACGAAAATTTACTATACGTGTCACGAAGTGTAGTCCTAAATTTCAGTTTACGCAAGTTTCGTATTTTGGCCATAACTTTTTCATCCGATATCTGATTGAGCTGATTCAAGTTGCAGATTGAAGACGACTCGAAGATTTACAACTTTGAAAGTCAAAATAATTTCTAATTATGAATTTTACATGGCCGAAATCAATGAACAATCTAGTATATTTTGTGTAACTACTATAGTCATTTTCAAAATATAAAATAAATATAATAAAAATAAAAATAAAAATTTTCAAACTTCCACAAAACATGCAAGTAGTCATTTTCAAAATATAAAATAAATATAATAAAAATAAAAATAAAAATTGTCAAACTTCCACCAAACATGCTTGCATGTTTGGTGCCATGTTTGATGCCATGTTTGGTGCCATGTTTAGTGCCATGTTTGATGTCATGTTTGGTGCCATGTTTGGTGGAGCAATTTTTGGAGAAATTGGTGGAAGCCTTTAGGTTTTTCTATAAATACCAAGTCATTTCATTTGTAATTCTCATGCTTTCCTTAAGTTTTTGTAAGGAATTTAAGGATTGCATATTGTTTGTTTATTTTCAGTAATTTAAATTATATATTTTTATTTTCAGTAATAGTAGTAGTTTCTTTTCTTTTCTTTTCTTTTCTTTTATGTTTTGTAGTTAGATTTTCGTTGGGGGAAGGGTGAAGCTTTTATTATTTTATTTTAGATTAATCTCCTTTAAATATAATATGGAAATTATAATTCAAATTAAAAGGATAACCGCCTTAATGGCTGGTTTTATTTATTTGACATAAAGTAACACCGCTTATATGGCCGGTCTTTAGGTGACAGATAATTACCACCTATATGGCTGGTTTATGGATAAATAATAATACCGCCTTTATGGCTGGTTGGACTTAATTAAAATCTGACTTAATGATGATATCGCCTATATGGCTGGTTGGTAATATCACTGATAATTTCTACATTATAGTAAGAGAGATTTCTAAATTAGAAATAGTAAAAGTGGATCCCCAACCCCAGCATTTTATTTTTTTTCTAGGAAAGTGATGAAACATAATATCCACACTTAATAATTGATTTTATTTTATGGGTAATTCTTTAGTTTGTTTATTGAGTCTTAAGTTTAATACTTCTTGTTGTCTGATCACCAATAAGATTGATGTGGTAAACTTAAAATGAACTTGGAAAAGAGATTTAGGTTTCAGCCTTAGATTCAATAGCTCATGATCTTCCTTGAGGATATATAACCCTTTAATAGATTTCCTTACAGGATAGGAATATACCTGTCGAGCTGGGGTAGCCATAATTGGAACTTGACCTTAATGAATCTAGGTAATTTGGTTGACATAGACATATGGTTCAATTGGGTTATACTGGATATTTGCGTCTGACCATCGAAAGAGGCTTTTGCATATCATCGTGTTCCAGGTTAGCAAACTAATTTATTACACATATATAAGAGAATCAATTCATCTTTAGAATAATATTATGTTGAGTCACGACCCTAGATCTTTGAGTCTTTTCTTTTATTTTCCTTAGTATTTTCTTTTGAGTCTGCATTTATTTATTTTATTTAGCAAATCCACATTCAACCAACCAAAAGCAATCAATTCCATTCTCCCTATAATTAGATACCTGTAAATAAATAGTATCAATAACTAATAACAACAGAAGGAATTAACTCATTGTGGGATCGATATTTTTATACTACTTGAACGATACGTGTGCTTGCGTTATACGCGTGTGTTTGCACCAGTCACTATCCCTTTGCCCAATACCCATTTGTTTTGATTATTCTACAAGCCTAGACTTGTTAGTATATATTCTAAGCATAAAAACTCATAAAACATGCAAATATCATAAACCTAAACATGCTAACTATCATAAGAACTCTAATTAAAATAAAGACAGAAAAAGACTTACTTGAACCGAAGACTCCTCTAGTCCTCCCTCCAATCTAAAGGCTTTTTTCGAACTCAACAAGCTCTTCCACGTTCCAAAGAGCCACCCAGTGTGCGGCCTCCAAAGATGCACACACCAAAGTCAGAACTCAATGGCAAGACTACGCCTTGAGTGCACGGGTATTTTGCCATTGGTGTTAGCCTAGGTAAATACCTCAAAAATTTTAACTTGAGGATCCTCAAAATCAGTGGCTTACTCTTAAACTTTAGAGTTTCTCACTTATATAACCCAAGATATGAAAGGTTTTTGGTGTAAAAATTTGTAAAGAATTCTTTGGGTTATATAGTGTTCCAAAGATAACAAAATTAATTAAGAATCTGATTTGGGATAAATGCTAATTTAATCTTAGCCATTGGATCTTAATTTAGTGGTTTAATGAGATTATAAAACCCTAATAAGAGTTTGGGCCAAATTGGACTTCAAATAAATAAAATAAAAAAGAAAAGCGGAGGCGCATCTGCACCCCATTTTATTTATTTATTTATTTATTTTACAATTCCCGAAGTGCCCCTATCATCATTCACCAATCCCTAAGTCACTATAGAACCTCATAAATGATCTGTTCAATAATTAAACACATTGAACTATTTATGAACAATTTCTACAACAATAATTTATGCTGTTAAATTTGTACTGTACACTGTTAAACATTGATTTCGACTTTGTTGTATGCGACCTTTTGGGTTCGCCTCAAGTTGGACATAAAATGAATCGTGATAATTTAATCGAACATAAATTATCCTCCAATCAGATGGTCGTTCGATTTCAATGACCAAGGTTGACATCTAGCAACATGCCAAGGCCCCTAAATGAGAAGGAAATATATATACCCATTCTCTATGCGATTTACATATAATACGGTCCATCACCTCACTGTATCCCCACCTATTGACATAGGGTACAAAAATTGTCTACCTATATGGTAAAAGGTATGATGTTGATAGTGTCATGAATTGTGCTTACCAAAGAGTCTCACATTATTCTTCCGTTGTGGCCACAGTCTCAAGCACTGATCACACATATCAACCCGCGAACTAGTGTTGGACAATTATGACCCATAGCATCACTATTTATACAGATCACGGTGTTGTTGTACAAATTAACTATGTGACAAAAGAGATTGCACTCTTATCATTTGTGATTAGATCACCTAGATATATAAATGATGAGAGGTCCCTATGATTTGTTCCTAGATTGAGAATGATATGAGACAGTATCAGTCCACGAAGGATAAATCATTAAATATCCCTAGTCAAGGCATTATCGAGATTGGACATCGATGAATACGTAAAAGGCTAGTATTACACTTGTGCGCGTTGTGAGGGCACAACGACATAGTTTTCATATATTTGGGTATATGATACTCATGCAAGTGTAATATGAGGTTGTGTTTCACCGATGGTATGGGAAACAGCTTCGCTCTGGATAGACCCCCTCGGAATTCCATTGGTAGTATGACTACGTGTCTATGGAAGTCCTAATCAGCGTAGGTGTATTTGGTCTTAACCTGAGACTTGCACCGCTAATGCATACGACAATCAATATACTTTGGTTGAGGTCGTCCAGGGCTTTAATCGGTTTCTGTGTACGCCAATTCTGGGTATATCGAGAATCGTAGTGTGTTGTGTGTAATATCAAGAAGGACGTGTAACTCCAGTCATATGGAGTTGATGATCGCGCAGGGATACAGAACTCGTTCTCTAAAAAGGTTGCAACCGTCGGGATAATATGACTTGGTCATGATTATCCGATTTTAAAGAGACTAGTTGCTAGTTATCTGATATATGTATCGTACGGGGCAGACACTGTACCAGCCCCAGGCCTTGCATGTGATCATCTGATACTGGACAAAAATATGATATTCTACGTATACTACGCTTGATATAGATCCTTATTCCTGTAAGGATATTTCCGGAGAATTGGGTAGGCATGACGTTTTGCTAGAGGCCAACCTTGTCTTGTAAATCGGTAAAACGTAGTACTAGGTACTTACGTGTTCGGATAGTCCGACGACCGAATTTACTGCCAACATATCCGGGGATCTCATGGGTCGCTTCCCAAAGATCCACCGATGACGTATTACTTGCACTTTAATTAATCTGGGATTAATTAGATGAGAGAGAAAATTAATCTAGGATTAATTGCGGAGATATTTTATCCGGGATAAAATATCAATTAATGAGAGATAACGATTCATTTGGAATTAATCGGCAAATTAATATATTCGATATATTAAACGAAATTGGATTTCGACGCGGAATTGAAATTAGATTTTAATTTGGGTGAACGAATTAATTCGTTAGCGACGTGAATAGTAATTATGCTTGGCATGATTATTTAATTAAATTAGATTTAATAACGACGCAACGGAAAATTCTTTAATTTGGAATTAGCAAACCCGAGCCCGAGATTATTTGCGAGGGCATTTGCATTTCAAATTTGAGTGCGGCAAATCGCTAGTCGCTTCTAGCGTCACATCAGTCGTCAATTAAGTGATGGATGTCTTTCACTTTGAGTGATTGACGCCAGTCACTATTCACTGAGTGATGGATTGATGGCAAGTTGATGTGTGTGGTTGGCTAGCATTTAATGCTATTTTGGAGCCAAAAGTTTGGTATAGGTTTTAGAAATCAAATACCAAAATTCATAACACATTTTTATCTCTTTCTCTCCTCCTCTATTCTCTCATCATTCACGCCCATGGAGGGCTGAAAATTGTTCTGGATTGCTGGGCAGAAACCGTGAGCAAGGGAAGCAAAGTGCTTGGTTTTTGCTGTAAAAATCAAGAGAGCTAGCACTCCGAGAGACATGCGAAGGTGATAGGGAAGTCCACCCATGAGCAGGGAACCATTCGACGAAGATTGGAGCTTGACGAAGGACCACCATTGACGCCAAAATAGTAGGCTGTTGCAGCTCACTTCCGTGAGCAGTTCAATGGGCAGTGAAAAGTTTTTGTTCGTCAAAGCGTCCCTCAACCGATCGATGTGAGTATTCCGTAACTCCCATGTTGTATTCGAACGTTTATTTATTGCTTGTTATTCGATCCTATGGACCTAGAAAACTCCAACAATGGTATCAGAGCGAGTAAAAGCATGAAATACGAATAGGGCTTAAAATTTGGGTAAAATGATTTTGAGCATGATTTGAATTAATTGGATGTTTGAGTATGCTTAATACATGTTTAATTAATGATTGATTGGATCAATTTGATTAAATATGGTTTGGAACAATTTTTCCCTAATTTCTTGTCTTGGCCGAGAGTTATGCCCTTTGTGTTCTTGGTGAATTTTGATTTTTTGATTCATTTGATGAGTTAGAATCATTCGAGAATATGATTTAATGTCGATTGTGGAATTAATTAGATTGAAACCAAATCGAACGTAAAATCCCCAAATTGCCGAGAATGAATAAGCATGATTGGGTTTGATTTTTGATTAATTTGTGTTGGACACTAATTGATGTAGATGAGCATGATTAATTAGCCTAATTTGTGTTTTGGAAATAATTTTTTGGGTGATTAATTTTGTTAATGCACTTTGATTAATTAGATTATGAAATTGGATTTTTTGTAATATAATTAATTGGGCCTTAAATTGGATTTGGGTTTGTTGTGTTGTTATTGGGCTTTGTTGTACAAAGTTGGGTTTAGGCAAAATTGGTTGGATCCAATTGTTGGGGATGGTGCTCAGAGCGCCAATCCGGACCGTATTTATGTCTGATTCATGAATACGAACATCCATTTTTCCCATAATATTACTTATTTATGGTTGCACCTCTTGTTTTTATATACGTATTCGATCTGATTACGATTACATTGAGTAGCACTTGTGATTCTTTGACTTGAGATGTCATTGTGGGAACATGAGACATCTTCTACACTTAGATGGCAGTCACGTCACCGATCTATTTAGATCAGACCTCCGCCTGTTCGTTGGGTGTAGATAGATCCTCAGGGTGTCCTATGTGTATCAAGATAGGATCCGTCAGTTCTGTGTACCAGAGCATAGGTAGTCCATATGATTAGCAATCAGATAAAACCATGGGCCAGTGGTAAAGTTTAGAAGCTGGTTCTAAACATTCTTTTAGAGATTGCTAATAGAATAGTCAACTGGATAATCCCCATAGAGATTTGACGTTTACATCTATATCTCTAGGATATATCCGGATACCTGTGACGGATGAATTATACATTTTCCATGACCTCGACCTGTATGATTTAGCGGGTTTATCCGTGATCGTCATAATTTACGGGTGTATAAATTATGGACATGAAATTGGATTTCGTGACGGATATACCTGAATCTAGAGAGTCTCAATAATGAAATATACTCGTAGAGCACTAGAGCAACATTTATAAATAATATTGATTATTTATAAAGTCGTTTAAAGGTTAAACGCAAAATACATGCTAAAGGGACCCGATAGTCATTTCCTTAATTATTGTGTATTTACATTTAGTGGTTGATTAATTTAAATACACATATTTAATAGTCAAATTGAGATATTTGACTAATATCATCATGAATATATTATATATATATATATATATATATTTGATATTTAATGTAAATATATATATATATTTAATATATTTGTATTTAATTAATAATTATTTAATTATTTAATTGTTAAATGATAAATTAATTAAATAAATATCTTAACATTTGGATATTTGAATTAAATGGCTAAGTTGCATTTGTTGACTTAATTAGCATATCTTTAAAGTGTTTTAGATATTTTATAAAGTAAAACAACTGAAAGCTAAATGAAATTGAAATTATTTTTGATATACACTTGCTATCATTTTTGGCCATGGCATGAAAGTGTGTAAGTATATATAGTTTTATTTCATTTAGGGTTTCATTAACCAAATTCACTTTATCAAAACTCCATTAAAACAAAACAAAGAAAGGTAGAGAGAAAAGAAAAGAAAATCAATGAAAATCTTGGAATATAGTAAGTATTTCCAACCTTGCACTAGAGAGTAATTTTTTCCTCTTGTTGTGGGCAACATCTTGTAATGTTCTTGAGTTTTTCTATTCTTTATTCTTTGTACTTTTGATGGATAAAAGTTTGATGAATGTGATAGGCATGTATGATGATAGAAGCTTGTGACTAGTGTAGTTATAAATGTTGTTTTAAGGTTTTGAAAACTTTGTTGCCAATCTAGAGTTGTTGACCCACTCTTAAATGACCTAGATTTTATCTATAGTTGTTTCATTGTGTTTGACTTTAATTGGATGGAAGAAGAAACATGATTGAAGTAATTGATTTAACCAATTTGGTCTAATCTGTCCAATTTGAAGAAATTGAAAAATTAGGGTTTAAGACCTTGTCCAAATTTGGGGCTTTTCATTTATGTTGTGTATAAGGATATGTATATGATACATATAAAGTTTCATGTTGATTGGATTACATCTTGATGTGTTTTGAAGCATGAAATCTTTGAAATGATTTAGAATAACAAAATACCAAGTGTAAGGGCAATTCGTAAATTCACTTAAATTTGATTTATTGAATTTTAATTCATAATTTGATTATTGGGTAATTAAATAAATATGTTTATTAATTAATCCGAGAAAAAATTTTGAAATCGGAAAATTGATTTTCCACCGTTTCCGCTGCGTTGCCGGATTTAGCCCCTAAAATCCTACAAAATGGTATCAGAGCGAGTCTGATTCTAGGCCTTCATAAAATGATTAGCTTGTTTTATTCAATGTTTAATCATGTTTTCTTGACTTTATACATGCATGTTATAATCTAATTTGATTAGATTTAGGGGTGTATGACACTTAATGGAATATCCCCGCTTAATAAGGTTTTAAAGTAACTAGTATTTGGAAATTTTTTTCTTGGTCCGTCTTGTCAATACGGTTTATAAATATTTTTCCGTGACTACATCTGAGACCGTGCTTCTGCTGTGAGGGTGTAGCCGATAGAGATTTATTTATGCCGGATGTATATTAGATACTAGATAAATTCAAACGAAAGCGGAATCCTGAATGTGCCCTAGCTTTCAGGGTTACACAAGTAACTTGAGTTTTATCATTGATGAGTTTAACCTTGGTACGTCTACTTATGGGCCTACCTTAGCAGAGACAACGAGAAAAGACTAGGACCAGAACCTCGGAGTCACTGTGAGTGATTGACAATGAGTTGTCTACCTGTGAATATACGTAGGCGAGACCGTGCCTCTGCTGTGAGTCGAAATATATTCATGGGGTCCACTTCCCATTATGGAATTCGATTTAATTATTGAATTCTCGTTTTTCCGTTGGGGATTACGGTATTACGTAAAATAGTGGGAGGCACTGCAAAGTTTAAAATATTCCATAACTTTAGCAGTGCGTATTATTATGGAAATAGCCGCTTGTTTGTTTTCCTTAATCTATATTAGATAGAATTAAACTTTTAATTCACTGAATACATATTTTGATATGTTATCTGACTTGACTCTTGGTTGCAGTTATCTAGAATAGGTTCTAGATACTATTGGACTAGGATATTATTAGATTGGTCTAAACCATCGGGAACTGTTGTTCTTATTTTCTTGAAAAATAAGATGGTTAATGACTTAGTTCTAAGTCATGATAGATAATCCAGATAGATATCCCTTTTATTTAGGATATAATACTTTAGAGAGAATAGTTTCTTATACAGTAAGAATTGACTTGAATTAGTTCATGTCTCGAGATTCTTGACTGGCATTAAGAAAGCCCCATTAGGTATTTGTTTATCTAGTAATGACGTTTCTTAGCTTTAATGACCTTTAGAGGAATGTGTCTGACACAATTTGCTAATCAGTTATTTGCAATTGTTGTGAATAGTTGAATGCAAATAGTAAAGCTAAAGAAAGGAGATACGTATAATTGTGTGTAGAAAATATCGATTTTCACAATACAACAACTATAGGTATTGGATACCAGATCTCTCGTCTAGTTATTTAAAATATTAGTTAATGATTGTTTTTATATTTGATATCGGAACTTGCGACTATTGGATAGTTACTTGTTCTTAATAAACAGTTGTTATATATATTTTAAATACAACTAGTAGTGTCATGTGAGTAGAGATAGACATTAGAAAAATTATTCGGTAAAATAAAAATTTAGAACGATGCTTTATGAGTTTTATCAATTATTAGCATTAGATGTTTATTCCGTATGGTAAAGGATGGTTTGATATAGATCACACCACACATCCTTATCCATTTAATGAATATTGTATTCAGGAAGGTGATTAAGATCTCGTTTAAACCAATGATTGTCATTGGACCACCAGATTTATTAACTGATACATTAGATGTATGTAGTTTAATAAAAAATAATTGCTTAAGATAGTTTTCTTTATTTCGTAACTTAGTTGATGAATTGTCATAACTTAGTTTACATGTTTCTGAAGGAACACATATTGAACGTCTTGAAATGATCAAGAACTTTCAATCTTTTCTAATGAAACGCAGATTGAACATATTTGACTAGTTCAAATATATTCAATCTGAAATTTTGAAAACAAAATCCTTAAATTCATAACAAATCTTTGAATTGTTCAAAGATCTTTGATATGATCAAACATATGAATTTAAAGCAATTAGTTCTAAGGTTATTCAGTGAATATGATTCATATTCAATATTATTCTTCCACGATTCCATCTTGATGGAATTGAATAGAGCAGTTGAATCTTATATGATTTGATTCGTTTGATATTGAATTTTACCGAATTAGTTTCAATACTCTTGGGGTTATGATCCAGTAACACTAGTTTATCTTTTTATTTTAGGTTCCATTAATTTCTACAATTACATATATGATATGTATAGGTAGAAAATCTGAATCTTGAAAAGTTTGAGATTTGAATATTTCTTTTATATAATAGTTATATAATGGAAATTACTTACACCTTGGAGGTATAAGTAAAAGTTTATCATTTATTATATTTTATAGAATATTGTATTCTATTTAATAAAATATTTTCCTACGATCCTAAGTAATAAAATTGTTTTATTACTTGGTGTGTAACATCAGATGTTAACTATTGTAGAAAAAAGTTGACTTATTGAAGTCAATTGTGAGAATGATAAACTATAAATGGAACTACGTAATTAATAAGATGAAACAACCCTTATACATCTTCTATATAAGTTAATAGGATATCAGAATCATTTACGAGTATTTGATACTTACTGATTCTGTTGTTTTCTTACCGAAGAAAAATATCCTATAACTTATAATGGAAGCGATATTTGATATCGATTCTGGAAGTTCACCATTGAACCATAGATCTAAGATTGTTCATAGTTTACTACGATCAAGTTTTGAACTTGATTACGCTTTCATTATGAATTAGTTCATGATATGTGCTAATTGTTTACGCAGTGAAAGTAGTGAAAGCAGTGTGAGCTTATTAAAGGTTTGACCTTTATAGTATGATAGTGAGAAAAGTTATACTCAGCAATCTATTGTAGATTCTGAGAAAACTTGTCTCTAGTCACACTAATTAACAATTAGAGATATATTGGTTAATGTTGATATTAAACTGTACATTTTAACTAAAGAATACAAAGTGGCATTTTTTGAATGACTTATTCAGATAAGTTATCAGTTGTGATTTCTTTGTTTGAAGAGTTCATTCGGGAATGGCCCTAGAGTTTGTGTTCTGTTGAGATCGCAGTTTAGTGTGCTAGCTTATAGAGCCTATTGTAGACTCGGATAAGTCTTCTGGAAATCCGTGTTCTCTATTTTTGACATCAGTCAGATTGTCTGATCTTGTCAAAGTATAGAGGATACATATGTGATTGAAGGGTTAGTATGAGCGTATAAATTACTTTCCAGTGTTATATATCCTAACAACATTATCATTATTATAGTAATAATGAGATGTTTGTGAGGTAAAAAGTTTACCTAAGTCTTCTTTACTCCGTGAAAGCAGTGGGAGTAGTCTTTGTTATATTTGATATAAAGTTTTATTTAAGATATAAAACTAATCGACTTGTGAGATACTCCTATTATTCGTGCATTAGATGTGATCTAATAAAAGACACAACAAGGCTATCTGTATGACAGTTAGTATAACTGTTTGACAGTTATTGTGTGTCTTGTATATAAAGTATTCATCTTTCGTAAAGGATGATCCTTTTTTCGAAAGAAATATTGATTAGAATGTCTAATTAATATTATGTATCATTTGATGATGACATAATGAATACTTTATAATGTGCGATTAAAGATATCGATTTAATCGTAATTGTTACGAGTTATTTTGATACCCTATAGACCATATGATGGATCTTGAAACACGTTCTTTGTGATCTTTGAGATATTAAGAACGAGTTTCTAATTCATGGAGAATACAGTAAGCAACCATTAGTGTCATATTAGTTTTGAGACTAATTATGACGTTAGACAGTCTATGTCATAAAGAGTCAGAAAAGATGCAGTGGGAGTGTCACGAAGGATTCTACTATTTGAGTGGAATTAGATGCAACTTATGAAGTATTGACTTATGAAGTTGCATAGTGACCTTATAAATTAGAAGTTTTATATTGGTGTTGTGCTTGCGATTGTCCGCATAGTATTTTAGATTTGATCCTAAATACTTGGACAACTTAGTAGCTGTAGCATAATACTGATGTAGCATCAGAGTCATATTAATGTATAATTTAGATTCTATAAAATATGAATGATGCTGAACATGGGAAACGATGGAGTTTGTTTGAAACTCAATATGTCATAGCGGACCTGTTTCTTGTTGCCTACCTCTTAAGTACTGGGTGAGCTTTTGAGGGCCATGTGCATACGATACACATTGAGATGTGTATATGATACCGATGGATTGGCACTAGAGCAAGTGGGAGAAATTGTTGGGGTTGGTGCTCAGAGCGCCAATCCGGACCGTATTTATGTCTGATTCATGAATACGAACATCCCATTTTCCCATAATATTACTTATTTATGGTTGCACCTCTTGTTTTTATATACGTATTCGATCTGATTACGATTAGATTGAAACTAAATGTGGTTTAGTGATATGTATATATTAGACAAAGGCCAATAATATATAATGCAGTACACAGTTTACAAAGTTAGTTTGTAATTGACATTGGGAAGTGTCACTGTTAAATGTATATTATCAAAATAGTTCCTGGTCAAGATTTACTAACACAGGTCAGTTAGTCAAATCCGTTGAGACCAGTACATGTCGTATATCGAGACTTGGTCTGATGGTTTATCCCAATGAACCATGAGTCTGGGGAGACTCGTATAGACATGTAGGTGTTTATAATGGATAAACACTGAACGACTCACCGAAAATTCTTAATAGATGGTACACCAACGTCAATAAGAATCTTCTCGGGTTGAGTAGCACTTTTGATTCTTAGACTTGAGATGCCATTGTGGGAACCTGAGACATCTTCTACACTTAGATGGCAGTCACGTCACCGATCTATTTAGATCAGACCTCCCCCTGTTCGTTGGGTGTAGATAGATCCTCAGGGTTTCCTATGTGTATCAAGATAGGATCCGTCATTTCTGTGTACCAGAGCATAGGTAGTCCATATGATTAGCAATCAGATAAAACCATGGGCCCGTGGTAAAGTTTAGAAGCTAGTTCTAAACATTCTTTTAGAGATTGCTAATAGAATAGTCGACTGGATAATCCCTATAGAGATTTGACGTTTACATCTATATCTCTGGGATATATCCGGATACCTGTGACGGAGGAATTATACATTTGCCATGACCTCGACCTGTATGATTCAGCGAGTTTATCCGTGATCGTCATAATTTACGGGTGGATAAATTATGGACACGAAATGGATTTCGTGACGGATATACCTGAATCTAGAGAGTCTCAATAATGAAATATACTCGTAGAGCACTAGAGCAACATTATAAATAATATTGATTATTTATAAAGTCGTTTAAAGGTTAAACGCAAAATACATGCTAAATGGACCCGATAGTCATTTCCTTAATTATTGTGTATTTACATTTAATACTTGATTAATTTAAATACACATTAATTAATAGTCAAATTGAGATATTTACTAATATCCTAAATGATATATATGTATATATTTGATATTTAATGTAAATATTATATATATATTTAATATATTTGTATTTAATTAATTAATTAATTATTTAATTGTTAAATGATTAAATTAATTAAAATATAAATATCTTAACATTTGGATATTTGAATTAAATGGCTAAGTTGCCTTTGTTGACTTAATTAGAATATCTTTAAAGTGTTTTAGATATTTTATAAAGTAAAACAAATGAAAGCTAAATGAAATTGAAATTATTTTTGATATACACTTGCTATCATTTTCGGCCAAGGCATGAAAGTGTGTAAGTATATATACTTTTGTTTCATTTAGGGTTTCATTAACCAAATTCACTTTATCAAAACTCCATTAAAACAAAACAAAGAAAGGTAGAGAGAAAAGAAAAGAAATCAAGGAAAAGCTTGGAATATATTAAGTATTTCCAACCTTCCATTAGAGAGTAATTTGTTCCTCTTGTTGTGGGAAACATCTTGTGATGTTCTTGAGTTTTTCTATTCTTTATTCTTTGTACTTTTGATGTATAAAAGTTTGATGAAGGTGATATGCATGTATGATGATAGAAGCTTGTGACTAGTGTAGTTATAAATGTTCTTTGAAGGTTTTGGAAACTTTGTTGCTAATCTAGAGTTGTTGACCCACTCTTAAATTACCTAAATTTGATCTATAGTTGTTTCATTGTGTTGAGACTTTAATTGGACGGAAGAAACAAGAAACATGATTGAAGTAATTGATTTAACCAATTTGGTCTAATTTGTCTAATTTGAAGAAATTGAAAAATTAGGTTTAAGACCTTGTCCAAATTTGGGGCATTTCATTTATGTTGTGTATAAGGATGTTTATATGATACATATAAAGTTTCATGTTGATTGGATTACATCTTGATGTGTTTTGAAGCATGAAATCACAAAATGCACAAACCCCCTCCCCCCCCCCCCAATTTTGGAGGCTCTCGGCCAAAAGAGAGATTTTGGGATTTTTGGTTGCTCTTGGTGTTTTGAACATGCTAAGTTCATCTTAGAAATGATTTATAATCTTCCAAAATTTATTTGAACAATTTCGGACTAAAATGAACAATACCAAGTGTGAGGGCAATTCGGTAAATTCATTTAAATTTGATTTATTGAATTTTAATTCATAATTTGATTAATGGGTAATTAAATAAATATTTTTATTTAATTAATCCGAGAAAAAAATTTGAAATCGGAATATTTGATTTTCCACCGTTTCCGCTGCCTTACCGGATTTAGCCCCTAAAACCCCTACACCAATTAGGCACAAAAACCGCTTCCATAAAGTCCAAATGCAACTTAATGGACCTTTGTATTTAATTGGGCCTAATGGGCCAAAATTGATTTAAAGACTTATGGGGTAATTCTCGGATTGGACTTTGTGTAGGACACAGAAATGGACGACGCGCTGTTCCGGGCTTGCGGCCCGGTCGGGAGTACGGAGTAGCCCGCGGGGGACTAAACCGGAGAAATAACATGGAGTCGCCACCCGGTGTGAATCGGGAAAATGATTAAGTCCGCACTCACCCCTCGCAAGGGAAGACCTCAAACCATTGGGTTCGAAATGGTCCCTTACTTATGCCACTTGTAATGAACGGATTCGTGCAATAATTTAACCAAGTCTACACAACGTACATGTCCGAGATTAACCTAGATCTAGTTCACGTTCATAAAGGCAAACATACAATATCACACAACGAACATGTTAAATTATCAAACATGAAAACTAAATAACAACCTAAGCAAACGTAGATAAAAACTCCTATTGCGAAGTAAATAA
This sequence comes from Zanthoxylum bungeanum, assembly GCA_019454045.1. Lineage (NCBI taxonomy): Eukaryota > Viridiplantae > Streptophyta > Magnoliopsida > Sapindales > Rutaceae > Zanthoxylum > Zanthoxylum bungeanum. The sequence continues at coordinate 37,170 of SKCR01042150.1, forward strand.
CTATAACATACATAGGGAAATAACATACTAACGACCTAATCATACTTAAGAAATAAATAACATACTAGCAACCTAATCATGATCAAATACAAGGTTTGGATGAAACGAAATACGTGTGTCTCTCAAGTGATACGTGGCATTGCATCCCGAGTGCAAACCACAATACCGTCTATTCGGATTCGGCTACGGAATTTACGTCCGGGTTTCCATCCGATATACCACAAGAGAGAAAACATGTTTCGTTCACCCGAAATCACATCATGCACCAATTCACAATAATCATGCGAAATAAAATAATAAAATAACTAAAAATAAAGGATAATAAATAAAAAGGGTGCCCTCAGGTCTTACATTTTAAGTCGCTTTCCGGGAGTGCTTTCCACGATGTCGGAAGGGTTATCGTTCCCACTGTTTTCACTGGTCTGCTGTTTCCACTGTTTTCACTGGTTTACTGTTTCCTATATTTTCACTATTTTTTTGGTCCACTGTTTCCTCTGTTTTTGCTGTTTTCACCCGCGGTTTCTGCTCACTGTTTTCTCTGTTTTACTCGCGGTTTGGGGATAATTTTTCTCATGGTTCCAGGGGAATTTTCACGTGTGCATGTCTAGGGTTTCAAGGGTTATTTGGGCAGTGTAGTTCACACATGCATGGAGGGTTTTGTGAATGTAGATTTCACGTATGCATGGCATGCATGGGCTGTGAGGGTTTATTCATGGTTCACGTGAAGAAGCAAGCTTAGTCAGTGAGGTTGGGTTGGTTTATTTCTTGTACGCATGGGTAGGTGTAGACAACACGCTGTTCTAGGCTCGCGGCCTAGTTGGGAAGTATGAAATAACATGGAGTTGCCACCCGATGTGAACCGGGGCAAAGATTTAAGGCCGCACTCACCCCTCGCAAGGGAAGACCTCAAACCGTTTGGTTCGGAATGGTCCCTTACTTATGTCACTTGTGATGATATAATTTGTGCAATGAATCAACCAAGTCTACTAAATAATCATGCTTAAGGGTACTTAGATCTAACATGCTTTCATCCAAATAACTTCACGCAATGTAACACAATGAGCATATTGAACCATTAAATCAACATGTATAAATCATTATCCAAACACATCATAAACTAATAACATGCATAAGGAACAACCTAAATATGCTTTAACAAATAAATAACAACCTAAATTAACCATGCTTTAAATAATAAACGAATAACCTAAAGACTATAACATGCTCAATACAAATTTGGATGAGACGAGATACGTGTATCTTAAGTGGTACGTGGCATTGTATCCCGAGTGCAGACCATACTACCGTCCATTCGGAATCGGCTATGGAATTTACGTCTGGGTTTCCATCCGATATACCACAAAAGGGAACATATATCCCGCTCATCCAACAATCACATCATGCCTCAAACGACTCTCATGCAATTATATATCAAAATAAATAAAACAAAAATAATGAAGATAAGTAAAAAGGGTGCCCTCAGGTCTAACCTCTTTTGTCGTCCCAAGAAAGGGCGTCACACGTCCGTTGGAACGGTGACTGATCCGATACTTTTCTGGTTCACTAATCCAACATTTCTCCTCGCTGTTTCGCTGTCTGGGCTGCTGTTTTCACTCCGTTTCGCTGCTGTTTTAAGGGTATTTTCTGGTCACTGTTTTGGGTTAATTAGGGGACTGTTTTGTGGTTTAATTGGACTGGTTTGGGTTGCGGTTTGTGGACTATTTTGGGGAAGCTTTTGGGACTCTTTTTAGTGCAGTTTTAGGGATGTTTGGGGGTTAATGTGCGGCTGAACTGGGCTGGCAGTGAGGGTTAATGTGCGAAGGCTTGCTTGGTTAAAAGGATGTGTGTTTGTTGAATGGACTGAGTTTGGAGTGCTGCTTGTGTGCATCTTATGTGTGTGAGTGGGATGTGTTCACGTGGCCTGTGTGCAAAGCCGTGAGTGTTTTATTTGATTGTTGTCGTACGTCGGTTTGCCGAGAGAGATTGGGTTCTTTTTAACGTGGCCGTTAAAGGGCTTAATGGCTTTAGGGTTAGCTGGTTAGTATGTTGAACGTGAGAAGGCTGAAGCGGTAAGGTGTGTGAGCATAGGGATCGTGGGCTTGATAAGGTTGTGGGGCAAGGCTGATGGCTTGATGTGAAGGGCAGCGTGAAGGAGCAAAGAGTGGGTAAGGGGCACAGCTGCGTTTTTGGCCGATGAATATGTGTTGATGGCTTGTGAGCTGGGCGCTTGTGAGGGTTTGGGCTGACGAATGTGAGATGAGAGGCGTTGATTGTGAACGGCTGTGGACGTGATGATGGCAAGGGCTACTGAAAGTTGTGATTGGTGTGAGTTGAGGCAAGGCTGGCAACGAGTGGCGGGGACGCGTAATGCTTGTGAGTTTTAGAATTTTAGGGTTTGATTTCATGAGAATGAGCCTGTCAGGGTTTGGTAAGGGGGTGAGTGGTTGTTTTTATAGGCCAAGGGAGGGGCTTACCTTTTTGGAGAAGGAATAAGATTTGTGTATTAATTGGGGATATCTTTTAATTAAAATTTGATATGGAAAATATTTTATTTTGGGGAAGTGATTTATATATTTTAGGAAAGGGATTTTAATTTTATTTAGGAAGGTGATTTAATTTGTGTCATGTATTTTAATTTAATTTAATTTGTGACATGTATTTTAAATGTTTTAATTATTTAATTTGTGAGATGTTTTTAAATGTTTTAATTATTTTTGGATGTGATTTAATGGGTTTGGTGTGTTTTAAAACAGAGGTCCAACAAGCGAACCCGAAGCGAAACAAGCGAGTTAAATCTGACAAAATGCTAATTTCCAATTTTACCATTCCAACGTCCGTTTCCCGCGGCTTTCACAACTAAAGAGGTAGTGTCTCCATACGAGACTCATCATCGGGCTAATATGTAAAAATGCAATGCCTACAGTCACCCCCACTTTGATGGGACTTTTGCAGTGTGTGACAATGACAATCCTATCAAAGTACGTGCAATGTATTTTTACTTACCTGGCTCGCAAGCTGCCACTTGACTTGCCATGCTGTGTTGTGTTGATTTGATGTTGAGGTGCTTCGACCCCTGGTCCATCCCCGAACCGATCTCCATTCCCAGAGTGTTGCTGTGATATGGTGTGATGAAGTCCATTCCCGAACTGTCACCGTGCTGTGGTCTATTCCCGAACCGATCTCCTCTTCCGGAGTGTTGTTGTGATATGGTGTGATGAAGTCCATTCCCGAACTGTTGAGATGAGGCTTTATTCCTCCGAGCTTTATTCCCGAACTGTTGAGATGAGGCTTTATTCCTCCCGAGCTTAATTCCCGAACTACTGACTGTGTAGAGATAGGGCTTTATTCCCCCAAGCTTTATTCCCGAACTATTGAGATGAGGCTTTATTACTCGAGCTTCGTTCTCGAACTGTGTTGAGATGAGGCTTTATTCCTCCTGAGCTTTATTCCCGAACGGTGTAGATGAGGCTTTATTCCTCGAGCTTTATTCCCGAACTGTGTAGATGAGGCTTTATTCCTCGAGCTTTATTCCCGAACTGTTGAGATGAGGCTTTATTCCTCGAGCTTTATTCCCGAACTGTTGAGATGAGGCTTTATTCCTCCCAAGATTTATTCTCGAACTGTTGAGATGAGGCTTTATTCCTCGAGCTTTGTTCCCGAACTGTGTTTAGATAAGGCTTTATTCCTCCCGAGCTTTATTCCCGAACTGCTGACTGTGTAGAGATAGGGCTTTATTCCCTGATTGTTTGGACTGTGGGCATTATTCCCGAACTGCATTGAGATGGGGCTATATTCCCCTGGGCTTTGTTCCCAAACTGTGTTGATATGAGGCTTTATTCCCATGGGCTTTATTCCCGAACTGTTGAGAGATAGGGCTCTATTCCCCTAGGATTTCTTCCTTCAATTATGTTGACCGTGGGCTTTGTTCCCGAATTGTTGTAGAGAGTGAGCTTTGTTCCCTGACTGTGTTAACTGTGGGCTTTGTCCCCGAACTGTACTGAATGTGGGCTTTATTCCCGAACTGTATTGGATGTAGGCTTTATTCCCGAACTGTACTGAATGTGGGCTTTATTCCATGAACTGAGCTGAATGCAGGCTTTCTTCCTGAACTGTACTGAATGTGGGCTTTATTCCCGAGTTTGCTGGACGTAGGCTTTCTTCCTGAACTATACTGAATGTGGGCTTTATTCCCGAACTGTACTGAATGTGGGCTTTATTCCCGTACTGAGCTGAAAGCAGGCTTTCTTCCTGAACTGAACTGGATGCAAGATTTATTCCTGAACTGTACTGAATGTGGGCTTTATTCCTAAGTTTGCTGGACGTAGGCTTTCTTCCTGAACTGTACTGAATGTGGGCTTTATTCCCGAACTTTACTGAATGTGGGCTTTATTCTCGTACTGAGCTGAATGGAGGCTTTCTTCCTGAATTGAACTAGATGCAGGCTTTATTCTTGAACTGTACTGAATGTGGGCTTTATTCCCGAGCTGAACTGAATATAGGCTTTATTCCTGAACTATGTTGAATATGGGCTTTATTCCCGAACTGAACTGAATATAGGCTTTCTTCCTGAACTGAACTGAATGCATGCTTTATTCCCGAACTGTACTGAATGTGGGCTTTATTCCCGAGTTTGAACTGAATGCAGGTTTTGTTCCTGTGTACCGAATGTGGGCTTTATTCCCAAGCTGTTTTGAAGGAGGGCTTTATTCCAATGGGCCTTGTGCCCGAACTGATATGGGCCTCGCCCTCGATCTGATACTGATGTGGGCCTCACCCCCAGTATGCCATACCCGGTAGAAACTGATACTGAACTAATGTGGGCCTCGCCCCCAGAATGCCATACCCGGCAGAAACTGATGCTGAATTGATGTGGACCTTTTCCCCAGAGTGCCATACCCGGCAGAAACCGATGCTGAACCAATGTGGGCCTCGCCCCCAGAATGCCATACCCGGTAGAAACCGATGTTGAACCAATGTGGGCCTCGCCCTCAGAGTGCCATACCCGGCAAGTCTATCACTGATGCTATTGTGGGCCTCACCCCCCAAGCTGACATGGGCCTCGCCCTCAAACTGATACTGATGCGGGGCCTCGCCTCTAAGCTAATATGGGCCTCGCCTTAAACTGATATAGATGTAGGGCCTCGCCCCCAAGCTGATGATGGTGTGGGGCCTCGCCCTCAAGCTGATACTGCTATTCTATCTCACACATTGTATTACCTCCCACGAGATACTCTTGATAGTTAGACATATTTTTTCCCTCAAAGAATGTTTCGCGTCAAAACCAAAGAACCTTCAAAGTACTCGTCATACTCGAATCCAATTATCTGAATGGGTGATCTGAACTAGACCCTTAGTGTGTGTGTGCAAAGGCTCTTTCACAACTTGTTCCTTAAGTTAGCCAACTCGATGATTTCGCTTCGAAGAGTCGGACCAGTGGGTCTAACCAACCTGGATGTCTGGGTCACGTTCTGTGATTACTTCGGAATACTCAACATGATACGGTCTTCTTTTATTACATCTTCTCTCTCTTTTCACCTGGAACCCTTTTTTTTCCTCTTTCTTTCTCTGACACACCTACCCTTTAAGGTAGCATTTCTCCTCATGGTGGTCTTAATACTCGCCCATGGGTAGCTTCACGCTTATCGGTTATAGGTGGTCTATTTCTTTTCTTTTCATTGTAGAGACTTTTCTTTCTGTATTTCCAACCATATCATGTATCGTAGCGTAAGAAAATCAAGGTGGACATCCAGGCGTACGGTCATTCACCGATCCATCATCTCTTCGACTAGTCATCTTATCAACTGCTCAGGCTTCTACCGTCGAGATACCTTTATCAAGTGCTTCTTGAGTCTAATTGAGATCAATCCATTCAGAATACCGGATAAGAGCACGTCTCACACTTATCGTTTGTAAGGCTTCTCCCTACACAACACACAATGTCATCACCGGACATATGTCGAATTACCAAAGACTGCTCTCTCTCTTTTTCGTTTTCTCTCTTCTTTTTTTCACTCACTCGAATGAATTCTTCCTTTCTACTGCTGACAATGTGGGCTTCGCCCCGGGATCCATTCCCGAAACTCAAACTCAAGGTGGGCCTCAACCCTCAAATCATTATCTAAATCTTAATACCGATGTGGACCGTAGCCCCAGGATTTCTACCCGAATTCAATACAGTGCTTTTGCTATTTCTGACTGGCTTGTCTTTGTCGTTTTCACTTTTCTGTCTTCGAAACCTGTGAACACAAAACGCAAAACACAAAAAAGAATGCAATAATGGGTTATATGTATGCATGCATGCATGAATTTTCTTCATCCTGTTGGGTTAGGTCTTCTGTCAATTTTCTTGATGACTTCTCGGTCTTCCCTTCCTTAGGCAAAGTACCACTTCAATCTGTCTACACTGATTTATTCTGTGAACCCGTTTCTTTCCAAGTTTAACAGTCTCACTGTCTTCATTTCCCAATTTCTGAATGGCTAACTTATCTTTTCTGCTTGCTTCTTCTGAGGATTCCCTATGTTCTGAGTATCATAGTACCAAGATTGGATGCTTTTATCAAATACATTCATGTTGCATGTTGAAAAGTGGAGATTCAGGCAAGTAAGGGAATGAACTTCTTTATTATTGTTGAGAAAAGGTTCGAACAAGCAAACAAAATCAATGTTTTTATTAAAAATGCAAGATAAACTAGGAGAAAAAGCAGTGCCTTCTTCCTCAGCCTCTGGTTCTTCATCATTGTTATCCCTTATCCCCATGTGAGAAGCTTGGTGGTTGAGGGTTTGGAGGACAAAGGTTTCAGGCAAGCCAAAGTTGATCATGGTGGTGGGACGGAGTGGTAATTTGGTAGAGGGTTTCTGTGTGTGTTGGGTTGTTCTTTTTCTGGATCGGGAATCGTATGAGCATCAATGAGGTTTTGGATTTCATGTCTGAGGCAGGCGCAGTTATCGGTGTCATGGCCTTTTTCTTGGTGGAAGTAACAGTACAAGTTTAAGTTCATGTGAGGTGGCACAGGATTTGGAATGGGCCTAGGTTCCAAAGGTTTTAAGAGTCCATGCGCCTTCAGCTTTTCAAACACCTTTGAAAGAGGATTACCAAGGCTAGAAAATCACATGTTCTTAATGGCAGTGACCTCAGCAGTAGCAGGCATAGTCCCTGAAGGTCCCTCAATATTCCTTCTGTTCTGGCCATAAAACTTTCTATTATCGGTCTCCTCCTCCTCGATATCCATAACAGTCTCTCTCAGCTGTCGGAAATCAGTAATCATTGAAGTCATTCTTCTCAGCTTCCCATAGATCGAGGGCTTGGTGCCCTTAATAATCATCTTGATCTGATCTTTCTCTGAAGGCCTTGTTTGCATCTTCAACAATTGGCCCCTCCATCTATCCACCTACTCCTTAAAAATCTCTTTCGGTCTCTGCTTGACATTCTCCAAGTCTCGGAGGGACATGTAAATTTCTAGGTCAGTTACATACTGCTTCAAGAAGGCATCAGCCAACTCCCTCCAATCTTCTTTAACCTTCTTCTCAAGGCTATGATACCAAACCACAGGTGCACCCTCGAGTGACATTCCGAACATTTTCTGGACCTGGCGCTGAGATAGGCCAACTGAACTCATCACCGAGACATATTGTCGCAAATGGACCCTCGGGTCCCCATTCCTATTAAACTTTGCGATGTCAGGCATTTTGAACTGCGCGGGCAACTCCTCCTCGAAGGTTATTGAATCATAATCCAGTAGATCCTCATACTTCCCCCTCAGCTTACGGGTGACAGACTCCATCTGATCACGGAGCCTTTGCATTTCAGCTATCCTACCAGCGGCATAGTCAGCCAGATCATCATCAAATACCGGAGCATCATCGTTCACTCCATTCGGAGGGCTCTCCCGCCTTTCATTCTCAGATCCTCCCGCAGCGCGGGGCACAGCCATATTAGACATGGCAGCAGTCAGAGCTTGCATTTGTTCAGTCATCTTGGCGAAGTTAGCTTCCATCTGCTCCATTCTAGACCCCTCGTTGACATATTCACTCATATTCGCTGAAGGTCTTTTGACTAATCTGCCCTCTTCTCTAACCCAACGGGAATCTATGTGCCTCTCTTAAGGCCATGTGTCAGTGCATATGTGTGCGATGAATGTAATAGATAATTATAAAAATAAACTTTAAACTACTTGGCCCATTATCATTTTAAAGTATTTAATCACACCAACGCGCGGTTCAAACTTGTCCCAGTTGAAAAGGCCCAACAGGTTTACACCTTGTGATGATATGGCTAAATGACTTCAAATGATAAGAGGCCCATTCACGAATTGGCCTACCGGTATTTTAGAAGCTTTTGGCCCACCTGTCAAAGGACACAAACTTGCCCCAGTTTAAATGGCCCAACAAGTTCACATCTTTTGACAAAAGGTCCAACTGGATCCAAATGGAGGTGGTCCAATACATAAACATAAAATAAACAACTACCGGTTCTTCATGGCTAAATTCCACAAGTGGGTTCATGGGGCGCGGACAAAGGCTCTCGCTGACGAAGGTTTGCCCATAACTAGGACTCCCCACTCAAGGGTTCAAGTGACCAAGTGAGTGCACCTTTTTTATACCTTACGGTACGTGCCAACGAGTTACGGCATGTGACTAACTGTCGAATGGATTTCCCGTTATAGATTCCCCAGAGGGAGGGTGGAGCGAGGCTCTCTTAAGTACCCAAGCCCCTTAGGCTCTTATCGCTTGGTTTCAGGAATAAACAACGAGTCCTCCAAACTATTCTGTCACAACGAGCTACAAGTAATGATTTATCTAGGTGCCTTCACAGCTTTTCCCCGAAGGGCAGTGAGTGAAGGAAGACACCCAACCATCCCCTAGCTTCAACAAAGCCTTTGATTAACCCCCTCAACCCACTATAGAAATGGTCAACTAAAGCACAAATTATACACATCACAAGACATGATTTCGAGGCCGATTCTCTAATCCCCAGTGGAGTCGCCAGACTGTAGACAACAGAATCTGGGCGACGCTGTTCTAGGCTCGCGGCCTAGTTGGGAAGTACGAAATAACATGGAGTCGCCACCCGGTGTGAACCGGGATAAATATTTAAGGCCGCACTCACCCCTCGCAAGGGAAGACCTCAAACCGTTGGGTTCGGAATGGTCCCTTAATTATGTCACCTGTGATGATATAATTTGTGCAATGAATCAACCAAGTCTACTCAATAATCATGCTTAAGGGTACTTAGATCTAACATGCTTTCATCCAAATAACTCCACGCAATGTAACACAATGAGTATATTGAACCATTAAATCAACATGTATAAATCATTATCCAAACACATCATAAACTAATAACATGCATAAGGAACTGTTGGGGTTGGTGCTCAGAGCGCCAATTCCGGTTGTATTTTTGTTAAATACTTCTGTAAAACATTATTATTATGAATAATATATGCAGTTTCTATAATATAATCTATCTTTCTATATGGTAAAGACGTAATGACCCGAGAATGATTAGTCATGATACATTTGCAAAAGCGTCGCAACGGACATTGAGAAGTATCATGACGTTGTCATTCTCAGACAGTTCCTGGTCAAGGTTTACACTACTTGGTCAGTATAGTAAACCCGTTGAGACCGGTACATGTGGTATACTGGAATATATGATTCCAATGGTTTCTCAATGAACCATTAGTCTTGGAGACTAGTATAGACGTGTAGGTGTTTATAGCGGATAAACACTGAACGACTCACCAAAGATTCTTAATGGATGGTACACCAGCGTCAATAAGAATCTTCTTGGGTTGAGTAGCACTTGTGATTCTTAGACTTGAGATGCCATTATGGGCACATGAGACATCTTCTACACTTAGACGGCAGTCACGTCACCGATCTATTTAGATCAGACCTCCGCCTGTTCGTTGGATGTAGATAGATCCTCAGGGTTTCCTATTGTATTAAGATAGGATCCGTCAGTTCTGTGTATCAGAGCATAGGTAGTCCATATGATTAGCAATCAGATAAAACCATGGGCCCGTGGTAAAGTTTAGAAGCTAGTTCTAAACATTCTTTTAGAGATTGCTAATAGAATAGTCGACTGGATAATCCCGATAGAGATTTGACGTTTACATCTATATCTCTGGGATTTATCCGGATACCTGTGACGGATGAATTATACATTTGCCATGACCTCGACCTGTATGGTTCAGCGAGATTATCCGTGATCGTCATAATCTACGGGTGGATAGATTATGGACACGAAATTTGATTTCGTGACGGAATATACCTGAATCTAGAGAGTCTCAATAATGAAACATACTCGTAGAGCACTAGAGCAACATTAATAAATAATATTGATTATTTATAAAAGTCTTTTAAAGGTTAAACGCAAGATACGTGCTAAAGGGACTAAATAGTCATTTGCCTAATTATTGTGTATTTACATTTAATACTTGATTAATTTAAATACACATTAATTAATAGTCAAAATGAGTTATTTGACTTATATCCAAAATGAATATATGTTTTTAATATTTAATGTAAATATTATACATATATTTAATATATTTGTATTGATTATTAATTAATTAATTATTTAATTGTAAAATGATTAAATTAATTAAAATATAAATATCTTACATTAGGATATATAAAGTAAATGATGTTAGTTGCTTTTGTTGACTTAAATAAATATCTAATAAAGTTGTATTAAGATATTTATGCAAGTTGACACATTAAATTTGAAATGAAATTGAAATTACTAAACTTGTAAATCCTAAGGTGAATTTCGGCCAAGGCTTAAATGTTACAAGTATATATTGATTTTCATTTCACTTTACACTTAACCTAATACACTTTAACAAAAAGAAACTCCATTGAAGAGACTTAAAGGAAGCTTGAGAAAGAAAGAAAGATCAAAGAAAAGCTTGATTTTAGTAAGTTTTTTCCAACTTGCTATTAGTAAGGAAATTGTTCCTTAGGATCTAGGCTTTAATATATGATATCCTTAGGTTATTTCTTTCTTTGTTCCTTGTGGTTTTTGTTGATGGAAAGTTTGATAGAAGTGTTGAGCATGTATGGTGAAGGAAGGTTGTGACTATTGTAGTTGTAAACTTTCTTTAAAGGCTTTTGAAACTATGTTGCTAATCTAGAGTTATTGACCCACTCTTAAATGACCTAGATTTGATCTTGAGTTGTTTCATTGTGTTGAGACTTGGATTGGATGGAAGAATGATGATTGAAGTAATTGATTTAATGTATTTGGTCTAATTTGTCCAATTTGTGGAAATTGAAAAATTAGGGTTCTTGACTAATTCCAAATTTGGGGGTTTTCATATATGTTGTGTATTTATGTGTGTATATGATGCATATAAAGTTTCATGTTGATTGGATATCATTTGGATGTGTCTTGAAGCATGAAAGTGCAAAATGCACAAAATGGAACCTAAATGAGGCTCTCGGCCTTGTGAGAGAAATTTGGGGATTTTGGTGCTTTTGGTGTTTTGATGTTTTGAACATGTTAAGTTCATCTTAGAAATGATTTAGAATCATTCAAAATTGATTAGATCAATTTCGGACTAAACTGGACAAAATACCAAAGTAAGGGTAATTTGGTAAATTCACTTAAATATGATTTATTGAATTTTATTTCATAATTTGATTATTGGAATATTAAATAAATATGTTTATTTAATTAATCGGAGAAAAAGTTTTGAAATCTGAAAATCGGATTTTCACCGCTTCCGCTGCGCTACCGGATTCACCCCCTAAAAACCCTACAAAATGGTATCAGAGCGAGTCCGATTCTAGGCCACCTAAAATGATTAGCCTTCATTGAATCAATGTTTAATCATGTTTTCTTGACTTTATGCATGCTTATTAGGATCTAAATTGGTTAGATTTAGGGTGTATGACACTTAGCGGAAAATCCCTAATTATAAGGTTTGAATGTAATTATGTATTTGATGCATATTATATGGTCCGTCTTGTCAATACGGTTTATGAATACTTCTTTGTGACTACATCCGAGACCGTGCCTCTGCTGTGAGGATGTAGCCGATAAAGATTTATTCATACCGAATGTATATCAGATACTAGGTAAATTCAAGTAAAAACGGAATCTTGAACGTGCCCTAGCTGTCAGGATTACGTAAGTAACTTGAGTTTATCATTGACGAGTTTAACCTTGGTACGTCTCCCTGTGGGCCTGCCTTCGCAGCGACAACAAGAAACGGCCAGGACCGGATACTTAGGAGTCATTAGTGAATGATTGACAAATGAGTTGTCTACCAGATGAATATACGTAGGCGAGACCGTGCCTCTGCTGTGAGCCGAAATATATTCACGGGATCCACTTTTCACTATTAGTATTTAATTAATTATTAAATATTTGTATTCTGTTTTGGGATTACAGTATTGCATGATTTAGTGGGAGGGGCATTTTAGATTAAAAATCCATGATCTAGTTTATGTTTATGATATTATATGAAACTGCTTAATTTCTGCTAACCGTTTTTCGTGATCTATATGATAGATTGGCGATGGCGGCGCAATTCACAAATCAGTTTGCGGGTATGCTTGATGCGAACAAACTGAAAGGCGCTGAGAAATTTGCAGATTGGGAATTGGATTTGAGGATTGTCCTCGATTTCGAAAAGCTGGGTATGTTCTTGAGGGTCCGTTGCCCCTTGCAGTGGGTGCGGATGCTTCGGCAGAGGAACGCCAAGTTTTTTAAACTTGGAAGGATGATGATTTAAGGGTTAAATCATACATCTTTAGTTCACTATGTCATAAACTCAAGCAACAGTACTATGGTATGTTAGATTCCTATAGTATGATGACGCGATTGAGACAATCGTTTGAGAACCAGGAACAAGTGATTGTTCACAAAGTCGCCATGGAACTGTTCCATGCGCGTCTGGATGAGGGGCAGAGTGTTAGCCCACATGTTCTTCAGATGATCGATTTGATCGATCAATTGAGGCAACACAATCTCATCTTGAATGACATTCTCGGTAGGAGTGTCATACTTGGTTCACTACCAGCTTCATTTCGCCAGTTCGTGATGTACTTCAACATGCACGGGACTGTCTGTACCTACCTACGGAAGCTACATAGGATGTTGCTCACGGCAGAAGAGGACCTTAAGAAGGGAGTACCGACTCGCCCTCCTAGAACTACTTCTTCTTTCGGCTTCTTCCCAAGGATGGTCCAAGGAAAGAACAAGAAAGGCAAAGAAGACGAAGGCTTTTGGTCCTCAACAACAGGCGAAGATTGCAAAGCCCAAAAGGGCTTCTGAAGACAAATGCCACCACTGCGGCAAAGTCGGGCACTGGAAAAGGAACTGTCTTGATTACATTGCCCAAGTGAGGAGAGACAGAGCTTCTACATCAGGTACTTTTATTTTTCTAGTTATTGATTTATCTTTGGCTTGTGAAGCCGTTACATCCAGCTTGATTTTAGATTCTGCTTGTCCCATTCACATTTGTAATTCGTTGCAGGTGCTGAAGGAAAGTAGGAGGCTGAAGCCCGGGGAGATGCAGTTGCGGTTCGGGAGTGGAGACTATTTGGATGCAGTTGCAGTGGGAGTATGCGAGATCTCATTGCCGAATGGGACACTTTTGTTATATGACTGTCATTTTGTACCGGGATGTGTCGCAAATATTAGATCACTTTTTGTATTAGATACAGAAGGCTTTTGTATTAATATTAAGAATAGTTCTTTGTATTTATATGATAAAAATAATATTCAGATCCTTTGTTGTCCAAACCAGCATGGTCATTATACATTGCAAACTTCAAAAGATATATTAAATACTGGAGTTAATAAACGTAGTTTACCTGTAATTAATAATACTGAACTTATGCATATGAGACTTGGTCACATTGGCATTAAACGCCTTACCCAATTGGTTAGGAATGGTTTGATATCAGATCTTACCATTGAATCCTATCCAACTTGTGAATCCTGTATTCAGGGTAAGATGACCAAAGCCCCATTTTCTGGTGTTGGACACCGCGCCACTAACTTATTGGAACTCGTACATTCTGATATATGTGGTCCACTTAGTCAAACTGCTCACAGTGGTTATTCGTACTTCGTTACCTTTACCGATGATTTGTCACGGTACGGTTATGTGTATTTGATGCGACATAAATCGGAAACCTTTGAAAAGTTCAAAGAGTTCCGAAATGAAGTAGAAAAACAAACTGGTAAATATATTAAATGCCTTCGATCAGATCGAGGCGGTGAATATATGAGTGGTGAGTTCATGGATTATATGAAGGAGAATGGGATTCTCGCTCAATATACTCCTCCAGGTACACCACAGCACAATGGTGTATCTGAAAGGAGAAATCATACTTTATTGGATATGGTCCGATCGATGTTGAGTTTCACAGATTTGCCCCATTACTTATGGGGTTACTCTCTCTTAACAGCCGCACATCTTTTGAATAAGATTCCTTCAAAGGCTGTTCCTACGACACCGTATCAGATATGGTTCGGTAGGAGACCAAATCTTAATTATATTAAGGTTTGGGGTTGTTCTGCCTATGTCAGGGTGACTCAGCAAGATAAGCTTTCGCCTCGAAGGCAAAAGTTTAAGTTTGTTGGATATCCTTCGAATACGAGGGGATATATGTTCTATGATACCGAGCATCGAAATGTGTTCGTAGCTCGCTTCGCAAAATTTCTAGAAGTAGAATTTTTGTCAGAAGGTGGTAATCATAGACAGGTTGAGCTTGATGAATTCCAACCTGAAAACAACGAGCCAACGGAGGAACCTGAAGTTCAAGTAGATGAAGGACCTTCAACACACACACTCTGTAGGTCGGAAATGGTATCTAGACCTCCTGAACGCTTATATTTGATACAAGAAAAGAGTCTGGATGTTCTCTTAGTTGAAGAGACAGATCCTTTCACCTATAGAGAATCGATGTTGGACATCGATGTTGGATAATATGACCCATAGCGTCACTATTTGTACAGATCATAGTGTTGTTGTAGAAATTAACTATGTGACAAGGAAATTGCACTCTCATCATTTGTGATTTGATCACCTTAGATATATAAATGAAGAGAGGTCCATATGATTAGTTCCTGCATTGAGATGATATGAGACAGTATCAGTCCACGAAGGATTAATCATTAAATATCCCTAGTCGTTGTGAATAGGCTAGTATTGCACTTGTGCGCGTTGTGAGGGCACAACAGCATAGTTCTCATATATTTTGGTATTGGATACTCATGCAAGTGCGATAGGAGGTTGTGTTTCACCGATGGTACAGGAAACAGCTTCGCTCTGGATAGACCCATCGGAATCCCATTGGTATTATGACTATGTGTCTATGGGAGTCCGACATCAGGGTAGGTGTATTTGGTCTTAACCTGAGACTTACACCGCTAATGCTTACGACAATCAATATACTTTAGTTGAGGTCGTCTAGGACTCTAACTGGTTCTGTGTACGCCAATGCTGGGTATATTGAGAATCGTAGAGTATTGGGTGTGATGTCAAGACGGAAGTATCACTCCAGTCATAGTGGAGATGATGTCACGCAGGATACGGTATTAGTGCTCTTAAGTGCTGGCCGGCTATCGGGATATTATGACAAGGTCATGTATATCCGATTATATGGACTAGTTACCAGACATCCGACATGTACTTCGGACGGGGCAAACACTTATCCAGCCCCAGCCCTAGCACGTGACTATCCGATACTGGACCGATATACACGATACTTGGTATACTACGCTTGATATAGATTTTAAATATTCTTAGATGAATATGACCGGAGAATTCGGTAGACTTCGTGCTTTGCAAGAAGCCGATCTTGTCTCGTAAATCGGTAGAACGTAGTACTTGGTACATACGTGATTCGGATACTCCGACGACCGTATTTACTACCGACTTATCCGGGGATCTCATGGGTCGCTTCCCGATAATGCACCGATGACGCATAACTCGCACTCATTAATAATCTGGGATTATATAGAAGAGAGAGAAAATTAATCTAGGATTAATTACGGAGATATTTTATCTGGGATAAAATATCGTCTAAAGAGAGAGAATGATTAATTTGGAATTAATCGGTAAATTAATATATTCGATATATTAAACGAAATTAGATTTCGACGCGGAATTAAAATTAGATTTTAATTCGGGCGAACGAATTAATTTAGAATTAATTCGTTAGCGACGTAAATAGTGAATTCGCTAGGCGTAATCATTTAATTACGACACAACGGAAAACTCGCTAATTGGGAATTAGCGAACCCGAGCCCGAGTGTGATTGCGAACGCATTCGTATTTCAAATTTGAGTGCGGCGACGCAAGTCACATCAAGCGTCAAATCATTCGTCACATCAAGCGTCAAATCAAAAGTCACTTTGAGTGATTGATTGATTGATTGATTGATTGATTGATTGAAAGACTACATGTCACTTTGATAAAGTGAAATGAATAGTTGATGGTTTTAGGTGAAATAGTGTAAGTTAGTGGAAAGTATTTACCAATTGGTTTTAATTAATTGTTTGGTAAATGTTTAATATATTTTTATGAAAAATATATAAGGCATTTTGGAAATGCTTTACTACCTAATACACAATTTCTCTCCTCCATTTCTCTCTCACAACTCACGCCCAAAAGGGCTCTCTTTCTTCTTCTACTTTCAGCTCACTGCCGTGAGCTATAGGAAGCAATGAGTGGTTTTTGTTGCAAAAACCAAGTGCTAGCACACTTACGAGACTTGCGAAGGTGTTAGGGAGGTTCACCATGAGGCGGGATCCGTCGAGAAGCTTGGAGCTTGACGGGGACCTTGAAGCCGTGAGTACATTCTGGGTTCGAGCCGAAGCTGGAGCTGGAAGGACATTCTTTGCCGCAAGAGGTATTCACGCAGCACAATCGGCAGTGAGGAATTTCGAATTTTGTTGCTTGCCGCGTCTCTCAACCGATCGATGTGAGTATTCCGCTACCTCCGTTGATGTATTCACACATAATTCATTGCTTGTATGATCTTGGGACCTAGATATAAACCTAACAATGGCATCAAGAGCTATAGGTTCAAGCATGAAAATGTAGGGCTTAAAATTGGGTATTTGTATTTGAGCATGATTTTATAAAATTGGATGTTTGAGCATGCTTAATATATGTATATTGAAGATTGATTTGATCAATTTCAACAAAATGTGATTGGATCAATTTTGCCCAAAATTTACATTGGCCGAATGTGTATTGAATTTTGGATTCTTGGAATTTTTTGATTTTGATTCATTGGATGAGTTAGAATCATGTTAGGATAATGTTAATTGAAACTAATTGGATTGGAATTTTGAATTGAACATAAAACCCCAAAATCTTATGTTGGCCGAATAGGTATATGCCCTAATGTCTTGGCAATTTTGATTTTTGAACATTGGATGTATTGGAAATCATTTAGGATGGTGATTTGATGTCGATTGTGGGTTCGATTGGATTGAAACCAAATCGGACACAAAATCCCTCTTGGCCGAGAGCTTTAAAGCATGTAATGGGTTTTATTTTTTCATTTATGTGTTGGACATGTGATGATGATAATGAGCATGATTAATTGGACTAATTTCATGTTTTGGAAATATTGATTTAGTTGGTAATAATGTAATGCACTTTAGGTAATTAAATTGCGGAATTGGATTCATGAAATTTAATTATTTAGGCTTAAATTGGATTTGGGCTTCTATTGTTGTAATTGGGCCCAAAGCCACTTCCGTTAAGCCCAAATGCAACTTATAAACCTTTAAAGTTTAATTGGGCCTAATGGGCCTAAATTGATTTCTGGGCTTATGGGGTTACTCCTTGATTGGGCTTTGGTTGCCGAAGCCCACGCCTTATAGAAATAATTAAAGCCCATTAGACTTGAATTGAATTGACGTTGGACGTTAATCGGGTTTTGAGACCCGACGCGATTAAATTTGGAATTTAAGTCGTTAAAGGTTTATTAAATAAAGTGTGATATTTAATTTGGAATTGAATAGTGAATTAATATTAAATACATGTTAAATTGGATTTAATGTTGTAGTTTAATTTAATTCATGAATTCGTACTTTGAGTACTTATTCGCAAAAACGAGTTTGACTCGAGCAAAATCAAATCGTTGTTTGAACATTGGATGATCACATAATTATCAGATTAATTAATTTGATTAGATTGATTGATAGCATGCTTATGTGTGAATACGTGGTTGTGATGAATGAATAATGTATATCGGATGGATATTAGTCGGGTGGGGGCAATTTTGGAAATTGTTGTAATAAATTCGATTTATTAAATTGGACCTGCGTGTCCAGCCTTATCACCTCTATTCTCTTTGTATTCTCTTCTCACCTATTCCCCTCAATGTAAATGAGGTTTCTTTAGAAGTGTAGTGTAACGGGTAGAAGTAATACAAGTGCTAGCTTGAGTGAGAAAGGGAGAGATTTGATCTAGGATCAATGTGTTAAGTATCCATCCGCATATCATTATTAATTTATTTTCATACTCGCTTTATTATGTATTTAGAATGCATGTTTAAGGGTGTATGATGATGAGACCTTAACAAAGATAATTAAATTGGTAGCCAATTTGCACGCGAAAAACCTCAAAATATCATGCGTTTTTCCTTCCATTGAGTGATTCTTACTCAAGATCCTAGATTGGCATGGGTTGTTGGCCAAAGTCAAGCCCTTGTCCGTCGAAGATGTGTTTGAATCACGAGGCTTTGTTCCATATTGGTGTCTTGTCCAAGTTGTGGTTTGTTGGCCAAAGTCAAGACCACTTCTTGTCCATCGACATTGATTACGAAGCTTCCATGGTCAATGGGTCCGCGCTTGACTGGGATCATTAGGTTTGTTGTGCCAAAGCCAAGGCCTAGTTGATTCAGAGGAAAAAGGTTAGGGTATATATTGGATATATAGGCATATATAAGATATATGTTTAGGACTTGGATGTCCACCTACTGGATCTAGGAGTTGGATGAGATCCAATTGATCTTAGAGATCTACCTAGTTAATTATCATACAATTTGTTGGCCAAAGTCAAGATTGTGTGATATTTAACGGGATCCTAGGCCCACTAGGAAACACGGTTTCCCGAGTACTCGACAGAGGGTTAGAGGCTCGACGAAAAATAGTGGGAGGCAAGAATTGAATTTGCAATATTCGTTCAATTACTCGCCATACGCGCTCATTCAAATAATTCGTCGTAATATTAAATGTTAGTTGGACTAATATTTAAATTGTTGTTTTAATAAACAGTTGGACTGTATTATAGTTGATTATATATAATTGGATTATATTAATCAATATATTTGAATTAATTAATTTCAGTTTACAGTTGATTTTATAATTGGATTATAGTAATCAATGTAATTGAGGTTAATTAATTTGGATTATATTTGATTATATAGTTGGACTATTATAATCATTATAATATATAGTACCACTAATCGTTGATTAAATAGTTGGACTATTGTAATCAAGATAAAATTGAAAATTGGATATTTAAAATATAATCTTGATTAAATATTTTAAATGATTTAATTTTCAAATTGGGAATAAATAATAGGTTACTTTATTTGATAAAATAACTTATTATACCTTAAGCCCAAAATTAAGCAAAATAAGTAGAGCATAAAATCTTTGGAAGATTTATGTGATGATGACTTTAGTGCTTAATTTAATATACTTGTCAAAATCTAATTTTAGATTTAAGAAGTATTAAAATTGCAATAAATAATTCTTGGAGAATTAATTGACTATTCTAGAGGAGATAAAGTCAAAGTTTGCAATTGGGCATGTAGCACGAGGTGCACATCGTTTCGATATTCTAAAAACCCAAGGCTTGGCCTAAGGTTCCTGAAATATTGAAAAGGATAATTGACATATCCCAAAGTGACTACCATTTGGATATGGCAGACACGAAGGAATTAAAGAAAGGGCAAGGCTCTACTTTAAAATGTTTGTCAAAGTTATGTTCACTACTAGTATTGAAATTAGATTTTAAATACTTAGTGTGGTACATAAAATATATGTATTGATGTTCAGAATCTGCTTTGAGCAGGATACTGACTTCAAGCTGAGATTGCTCTGCGAATCGGAAACGGGACGAAAGTCGCTGTTTCGACCGTAGATACCTAAGTTTAGGAACTACCCTTCGGGTGTGTACTTAAATTAGGAACTGTTATAATGTAACTAGTTTGACTAGAGACATTATCTCTATATCAGTGTTTAATCCATTGTGGATAAACCTTTATATTCTAGAACACTAAGTGTTTCATTATATAAAGATGATACTGAGATAAACACATTAGATGTGAAACAGAATTTATATTTTGAATATAATTAAAATCTCAAACATATAAAATGACAAATAATAGCTCAAATTGATTTGATCAATAGAGACTTATTTGTGGCATTGTTGTCTGAGACACAATTAAACAAGACTCGTATATCCGCACTTTTGAAGAGTGGGTACTAGGACTGATTTGACTATTCAAATAAAGTCTACGAATCTAGTTTATTAGGTAAAGTACCTAAAAACACTATTTACTTGGTAAAGTGTAAGTGCCACCGATCTGTTAGCCCTATTCATGGTGAAGTTAGTGGGCCCATATCTAGCTAGGCTAGATGTGAACATGAATATTTCGTGACCTTAACGGATGTGGCATCACGTTATGGTTATGTGTTTCTTTTGAAGAACACAGATCGGAAACTATTAGAGTTTCGACAGAAGTAGATAAACAGATCGACTATAGTATTATGCCGTCACGGTAAGACCGTAATGGAAAATACTTAAGCAGTAAGTTTCAAATATACATGAAAGAGTACAGTATTCTTTCAGATGAGGACTCCTCCCGAGACACGTCAGTTGACGGTGTGTCCGAACTAAAAACCGAATTTTGTTGGACATGATAAGGTTTATCACGAGTCGCTCTGAGCTATCATTTCCTTCAACAGGATATGTATTAACAGTGCAAAACTTATTTAGAATAAGGTTCCATATAAATCTGTTTGACAGATATCATATAGGATATGAACAGAAAGAAACATGGTTTCTCATTCCTAATAATTTGGGTATGCCAGGCATAAGTTTGGATGATACCAAACTAGAACCCAAATTGGATAAGTGCCATATATAGGTTATCCTAAGGGAAACCATAAGTATAGTACTTATAAATCTCACATGAGAACAATATGATTGTTGCTCACCATGCGGTTTTCCTGAGAGGAATACCGATATGCAGTGGAAGTGGGAGGATAAAACTCGATGAAAATCGGAGTAATACGTTCAAGGCACGAAGTCGTAATGGAACATAAATAGTTCATCAAGGATGAAACTAAACCATTAATCTTCGAATACACAAGAACCGCGTAGATCGGAGAGAAACAGAAAACAACCTGGGGTATGGGTTTCTGATGTAACCTCTAAAGATGTAAATCTTATGGAGGTATA